>JAQGAV010002195.1:0-16761 GCA_034691345.1 Phasmarhabditis papillosa
TTCGGGGTGGATTCGAACCCGCGACCTCTCGCTCCATAGTAAAGTTTCATCATTTACCTTATTAACTACAGGCGGCTGACAGCCCGGCCCAAGATTTGGAACCTAGGCCGGGCCGGGCCGGCCGGGTTAACAGCTCTGGCCAATCATAGCTTATGGCTTAGATGAATGTACACTGAGAAAAATGCAAAACTAATCCGTTCATCAGAATGGATCAATTGCTCGAACATCCGATATGATAACGAAGTGTGCGCAGCATTAGAAATATTGTTGAATATATAACCTGTCGTCGGTAGTTAAAAAACAATTAAAGAGAATAAGAACAGTGAATGATTCCAGAAATCGAATGAGACATGGACAGTTATAATGCATGACAAGCTGCGCTCAAAGATTTGAGGTATGATAGCGGTTGGGTGTTCTATTTGGAATGAGCGTCAGGTGAAACTATTTGGCGCAAATATCATAGACCATCTTTCTAAAATGCATATCTGGCCAATACCACGTATATAGCAATATTCAAACTATCAAAAGCTCACTAAAACAAAACTAGCTAATACAGTACACTAAATCATGCATGGTCAGTGCCGCTGACTAGTGGCAACGAAGTGCGACCAACTGTGTGGATTTAGATTAAACGAGAAATCGCAGCCGTTGATCCACATTACCACGTACAGTTGACGAACAGCAGCCGCAGAAACAGCGCTATTTAAAAAAGAGGAGATATCCAAGAGAAAGTCGATTATAGAAGTACATGAACATTCAATAGATAGACATCCTCACCTAAGGAGCGGTTTTCTAGCAGAAGAAGACTGAAACATCCTCTTCGATTAGCCCTGGAAGTAATCGATTAGTATACAACTATAAAATAAAAGAACGTTGCAGAAAAAACAATTGAAAAGTATAATAATTTGAGAGTTAAAGAAGGTAACAATAATGTTCAGTATTATGTCGTGTTTGTGTCGATGAGATAACAAATTTATATCAGAAATGTCACTTTTATCAAAATAGGCGTCGCAAACATCATTCAATTCTACTAAACATAATGCATTCCACAGTTACTGCTTCGTTCTCGCCCATGAAAAAATGATTGTTGCATAAAACTAAAAACATAGTAGGTGCAAACCAAAACAACGTTATTAACAACTCATGAAGAGCAAAAAGGGAACAATATTGGCACGCCGTTTTCTGCCATTTTCACCTACTACAGTTGTATATTGGCTTCAATTTTGATGCGCGTCTATATTTTTAAATTTAACGTCAACATAGTAATAAGGATTGAATTAGCAAAATATATTCAACTAAATATGATCGACGATACTCCCGCGGAAGGACAAAGAGAACGATCACAGATCCAAATCGGGGGAAAAACAGTATACAAATCGGCAATCGGCAGAGAAGCAAAATCGCAATAAATTCACAGATATATAAGCTGAAATATGTCAACCTCAAGCGCAGTTTAGCTTCTCGAGGGGAAAAGATATAAAATATATGAAACATATTTGCTACGGTTAGCATTATTCGAAAAGAGAAGAGGCTATTAGGCGCTTTTAAAAATAATATGTTTGAGAAGGCGATAATTGGTCATACACATTGCCATAGCAAATGAGGGCTGTCAGCGCGCCAGATAGCCAGCGTGGCAACAGCGACGACCAACGTTCTTTTATATAAACAAACTAGAGACAGAAGGCTATCGAACACAAAAGGTTTGATTACGTTTGTTAATATTTAAGCGTAGCTCCGTAAGTTAACATATATTGAACTCCGTTTGCTGGCCTAATCAATTGCAAAGAAATGTAACGTCGGTGTAATGTGAAACAAGAACAAGTTCTTACCATAGTCAGTGCAGACGAACAAGTTGCAAAGATCACTATCCAAACGGTAGGTTTAAGAGTAGTCAGAACTCCTGTATGGCAAAAGGCATCCAACAAGAAAAAAGAAAACTTCATATAAACTTCAACAACAACTTATCAAACCGGGTCAATGTGATCCGTGAACCCGAACCGAAATGTACACAATACAACACACGTGATAATCTATAAATGTTAAAGGACAACAAGATTGATTTCAGAAAAATTAAACGATGAGCTAATAAACATACAACTACAAGGGCTCATTGTTGGGAACGCTGCATCTTAAACTTGCTCACTCGCTTCGTCGGTTGACTTTCTTGGAATGTTGTTGAACTTTCTAAATACATACGTTTGCCGTCTAAGTAGTAATGCATTAGATTTTCTCCATCAATTCTATGAGAGGTGACTAGGTAGCTTACCTGGTGTATCCACTTGTCTCTCCACTATTATCCCGTTGAAGGCTGTCTGACTTCCTGGAATAACCCGGGGCTGAGATTCGGCTTTTTTCATGGCCTCAAGAGCTTCTGAATCGCAAGGTGACTTCATATTACGATTTCGTAGAATGGATCCAGTTGCCTCAAGGGCACTATTTGCAGGCGTGATTACTGACACCTATAAAAGGAACCTACATTATCTGAAAATTTAAACTATGTACCGGATCTTCTGCTCGAATTGTGGTCGACATTTCCAGTTCTTCACAAAAACGCACACTCCGCTTTCGCTCGGGTTTGGGCTTGACAGCCGTCTCTTTTACATTCTCATCATCTTCGGAGTCAGCTAGATCATCGGAATCCAAGGCACTGAAAAGTTGTAATTGCAGAAAAATATTGAACTTAAATTAACACTTATACAATATACTGTATTAACCAGGAATATTGTCAACTAACATTGAAAACTGAAGCAATGAACTGCGACTAGTATTTAATGAGTTATAAACAAACATTTAAGAACTTACTCATCTTCACCACTGTAGCATTCATCTTCTGCCTCGTCTTCTTCTTCACTAGTGTCCTCTTCGTCAAGCCGACAAAGTAAACGGCGGAAATCCTAGACATTGGTGAGATACACGCCTTCACAAGATATACTTACTTTCTCACTTATTCCTGGCGGGCAGGGTATATGGACAGGTGTATCCTCGTCATCATCCAGTTCCCCATTCTTTTCTTCTATCAACTCCAGTTCTTCCAAATGTTTCATTATATCCAGCTAAAATGTTTTGTTCAGAGTTTTGAATGAAATAAAACTAGACAAACCTCATTCTGCGAAACGTTTTGTGCCGCTGCGGATTTCATAGCAGAAGCTTTCGCCAACTGATCCCTTCGTTTCTGTTTCGCATTTTCTTCCTTTTCCTCATCATAAGCTTCCATGATTTCAATTTCATCGTCACCCTTCTGAAAAAAGTTATTATCGTAAGAGTTTGACACATGCAAATAACTAATCAGAATAATAAGAAACATACACCAAATAACTGTACAGCATATTTCAAGTCTTCGGTGAGTCGATTTCTCGATGCTTCGATATCCTGCAGAGACTTTTCCATTACTAAAAAAAAACACAGTATATTGTACGACTGCCAAGCTACCTTCTATCCTCCGATCGATGCATTCATTTGCTTCATAACAACTGCGTTCCACAAAATAGTCATCACCGACCAGCATCATAACTTCATTTGTTTTCACGATCTTCCCAGGCATGAAACCAACTTTGCCGAAAGGTACCTATGAAATTACATCAGATGGAACGGTTGTCAAACAAACCATTATATGATGTTGAAGCTTTTTGGGCAGATCTTCTAAGCGGGTCCTTAGTGCTTTGTACTCTTCCAGCTGCTTCGTCTTCTCCATAACCATAACATCGAGATTCGCGTTCTCCTTTAACGTAAATATTCAAGCAAAATATAGTCAAAACTTTTTTTAAAAGTTGACTGAAGAGATTTACCTTCGCAACCACGTCGCGAAAAACCTTCAATTGCTCCTCGTTTCCTGCTCCAGACGAACTCGAAGACATGACTACTGATAATGAATAATTTATAAACCGAGGTATAGGATCTTGTGAGATATCGGATAGTTAATTTACTTGCAACAGTTAAATTCAAATTGTAGTTGTGTCGACTTTATTTGCAAATCAACATACACACATATTTCAGAAAAAAACCGGTATTAACTGAGTTCAAAGTGTTAAATACATATCAAAATAATACAAATGTTCAAATTGGTTCCATATTTACATCTTCTTCTTGGCGTTCAGTATGGCCTTCGCTCTTGCGTTCGTCCGGCTGGACCTCTTCTCGTGGGATCATATTGTACGTAGGCACAGTGAGGGTGGCAGCAAGTATGAGCTGAATTAGAAAAACATAGATAATACTACAAGAAATTTGCTTACATCCAAAATATATTCCTTCGCGACATCGTTGTCAATCAAGTATGGAGTGTAGTCTTCTTTAAAGACAACGGCAGCAAACTTCTTTTCACCCATCAGAACGAAGGCCAAAATAGAGTCGGGCTAAACGAATCACTAAATAGATGAACCAGTATATCCTCTCACCGTCAGCCCTTGTTCAAACGGATTTTCATCCTTGCCTAGAATATGAAATTCATCGGAGATATCGTCTGCATTTTCCGAATCCTTTAACCACAATTGTTTTAAAACGCACATATATTATACCTTCGTAGGTTCTGTTGTGCAATCAGCATTGGATGTACTAGGAGTACCGGTCAATAAAAATGTCTCACGTCTTTGACTAAATGTGAAAACTAACAAAAAACGAAGTAACATCTACACCATACCTGTTACTGGTGGACGATTCTCTCGCCAAAGAACTTGAAACGGAGCCTTCAGAAATTGCTCTTTTGCTTTTGCGAGCTTTGTATTCCTTGAGAAGTTCGGGACAACTCTGGATACATATATTACATGCCACTACGAGTGTTGAAATAAACTCACCATATTTTTCGCAATAACCCACGAATTTTCTGAGTCTTCGTAGCCTTTCCAATGCACAAAATACTCTTTATGTCCACGCATCATTCTTTCATCGAGAATAGCATCAATCTATATTATAAATTCCGATATTTGTTGCCTCTGAAAACTGATACCTCGTAGGATTCTTCTTCTTCCGGGATAGTATTAGTACCGTCCATAACGTTCTTTTGAGAGCTCTTCTTCGTACCTTTCCTTAAAAACAACAATTAATGACAAGAACTGTATTCATAAGTGACTTGCCGGTCATCTGGCTTTCGTCAGAAAATTGAATAAATGAATATATAATACATGAAATTTACTAGTTAGAAGTTGCAAAGGAATTTACCAAGGAATACCCAAATAAAAACAACCGCTCATGATTTTTACTAACCACCAAAATTTATAACAGATAAAACTCTCAAAACATCAAACTGGGGACCTAAATAGACGAGACGCCTAAAGAAAACTGTTCGGAGAATTATATCCTCGAGGCCCCCATCCCGATTCAAGCAACTATTCATCTGCTAAACACCCGCCAATTAAAAGAGTTCTGAGAAATCGAAATATTTAATTTTAACAACAAACAATAATTACAATTAAAAATCTGCACGAAATGGAAAACGAAAATAACAATAAAGAGACAAACAAAACTAATTACGCACATCTATTCAAACTTAATTCCTTGAGCAAGTGGAAGCTGCTTGCTAAAATTGATGGTACATGTGGATCTGAAATGATATATAAAATAAAATCATGTTGTGTGTATTACCTTCTCATGTATTGCTTCCATGAATCCGAGCCAGATTCACGACCACCGCCAGTTTCCTTTTCACCTCCAAAGGCTCCACCAATTTCAGCGCCAGAAGTGGGAATATTTACATTAACTATTCCACAATCACTTCCCTTAGGTCTAAAACAATATTATAAATAACAAGCAAGACAGGTAAGCGGCTCACCCCATCCATTTGAAAACATTTTGTATGTTCGTGGTAAACAGCGACGAGCTGAGTCCTTGGCTGACCTAAAAAAAAATTATCATGGGAAGCACATGTGACAAAACCTCGTTGTTGATCTTGATGGCATCATCGAGATCACTGAACTTTAGAACATACAGAATAGGGGCGAACGTCTCTCTGAGTACAACTGGAGCATCATGCGCTACACCAGTTATAATAGTCGGCAGAACGTAGTTTCCTTCCTTCTCCAGCACTCTTCCTCCATACTCGACTTTTCCACCAGTGGCAATGGCTTCAGCAACAGACGCCTATTAAGCAAATACATTAAATCACATCTTCTGAGAATATGTTACCTTGTACTTCAAAACTGCGATTTCGTTGTGAAGGGGGCCAATTATAGTTGAAGGTTCTAGAGGGCATCCAATTCTGGATTCGAACTGGGCGTAGGCTTTCTTCAACTTTTCCACCACGGTATCGTATAACTTCTCGTGCACGATGAGACGACGAGTCGTGGTACATCTGAAATATGCTAAAGCTTAAAAAAACTATCTGGTCTACGATTCACCTTTGACCGGCAGTTCCGACGGCGGCAAACACAGTAGCTGGAATGACCATGTTCAAATCAGCGTCTTCGTTGACAATAATAGCATTGTTGCCACCAAGCTCGAGCAGAAGCTGAACATGAGTCCGATAAGATTTAATTCAGGGATATGGCACCTTTCCAAATCGAGCCTGGACTTGCTGTCCAACAATACGTCCTACTTCGGTGGATCCAGTAAAGGATACGAGATTAACTCGCTTATCCTTTACAAGTGACTGTCCTACGTCAGCCTGAAGTTTTCCGGTGAAATTAGAAATACAACATCAACCCTACCTCTCCACAGACCAAGGAACATAATCCACCAGGTAGATTATTCTCGCGTAGCACACTTTCAACGAGCCTACAATGTTTCATGAATAATGTAACATAGTAATAATCATACTTGGTAACTGCTATAGCAGTTAGTGGAGTAGATGGAGCTGGCTTCCAGATGACAGAATTTCCGGTTACGAGGGCAAGGGCATTATTCCATCCATAAACGGCGCAAGGGAAGTTGAACGCGGAGATGACTCCGACAACACCTAAAAGAAACTTACTTATATGCTTTTAAATTCAATTATGTTACCTAGTGGGTTCCACTGCTCAAGAAGAGAATGTCCAGGGCGCTCGGAAGGAATAATTTGTCCGTTGAGAGACCGTGACAAGCCGGTAGCATAATCACAAATGTCGACATATTCCTGGACCTCACCAACACCTTCGGCGGAAATTTTGCCCATTTCCAAGGAAACCTTGAAGTAAAAGTGTCATGAAATGGGCGAAAAAGGTATCCAACCAGCTTTCCCAGGTTTTGTATCTGTGATCGGAGTCGATCGCCAATTTGCCTCACAATTTCTCCTCTGTGAGGCGCTGGGACGTCGCACCATTGCTAAAATAAAATAAAAATGTTCGTATTCCACGGGAAACAAAAACCTCATAAGCTTTGCGGGCTTCGGTGATTGCCACCTCGTAATCCTCAACTGTACCGTTTTGAATCTAAAACTGACCAATTAATAAAATGCAAATGAAGCAAAAAACCTTGGCGATAGGCTTGTTGGTAGCTGGGGCGAACGATTCACTGATTTCTCCGTTAGCTGCCCATTTTCCGTGAAACACTCCGCAGTTGGTTTCTCCAAGTCCAAGCTCCTTCAAAAAAGCGTATTTGCTGTCGTTGACGAGGTACGATGCCATTCTTGTACTCTGTAAGACACGGTTGGCATTCGACAATAGAAAACGCATCTGCAAAATGACCGGGGAATAATAAATATACGTAGAACGTAATGAATGAGGCAACTGAGAATATATACGAAGAACAAGAAGCATATGAAAATTATCACAAAATTATGCATAGAAAAAGTAAACGAAAGACATTTATGAAGGTAGTCGACCGAAATAGGATGTTCAGTTGGACTTATAGGGTTCTCCGATATATCGGACGATGATGGAAAATATAAACACCATATTTGAAAAGCATGACACAAACTTGTTTAAAAAATACGTTTTCTCCAACAAAAAAAACCAAAAACGATCATTTGAAGTCAATTAATTTTTACGAGGTTTTGCTCGTTTGCCAACTACGGGCTGTTTCGGAGCGCAAAATGTGGTGTGACATTTTAAAAGTCACACCATAACTCAGCTGCCAAAATTCAGATTCTAACTGATTAGAAAACAGATCCTAACATGCTTCGCTAGAAAACATCCTAACAGAAAACAATTTTAAAAGTTTACAAAATGTTTATAATGCACAACGAGTCGAAATAGTCATTCTCGTGCATCCGCAATTTTGGCTGAAAAGTGGAAAGAGAATGGATAATTGGGTCCCGACACGAAAACAATTTTGGTTAAGACAGTTTTTTTACCTTATTTATAAATCATGATCTTTTTTTCGGCCCAAATATAGATGTGACGCCATTTTTAGGCAAAAATATGGTAGTGGATAGTTATCGGAGCTCAACTTCGACTTGGGAAGTCTAATATCTTCACAATGGATTGCAACAATTCTTTTGAAAAGTTTTCTTAGTTTATAGATCAGCCTATATCTCGAAGCTAGTCTGATTTTGAATACAACAGTTACGAAAGGGCCGGTCTTGTTTTAGTAATGTCGGGCCTCCTTTCAACCTCCAGCATATGCCAAGTTATTCGAAGTTGTTTCCAACTTCTTTGCTCATATTAGTTTCGGATATTCTGAGTGATGATAGTTGACTTATAATTACATTGATCAAAAGGAAATACATTTGGCCTGCCATTTTCTAAAAACATGTTTATAGTCTATTCCAGAGGCAAGTCATGAAGGCTGTGACATATCGGTTTTTGGTAGTTCCAGGAAACAGTAGCGTGAATGAAAACAGATCCCGCCAGGGATATGAGTTCCCTTTCCCGTGTGGGAGCGTTTGTGAATACGACCACCGAACTGGCAAAAACCGAATTAATTTGAAGGCGATTGCGAAAATTCTCAGTTCAAATAGTTCTGTTTCCTGGAAGTCACTTTTTTATCTGTCCTGACTTGTAATGAAATATAAACATTTTGGGATGTTGTAAGCATAAGATTCAGTGTCACCATTGCTTGGTCTATGAATATTAATTAGCTCATTACCAGCTGAGGCCTTGTTTGGGCTAGCTTCCCCCCTGAGAGACGACTCCAGTAAGCTTTGTCTGCGCTCCAGCACTCATCTAAATGCATGCACACGCACCCGCGAATTGATCCTCCAGCTCCAGGGTTACTCCCAAATTCGGAAAGAATAACAATATTTCCTTACTTATAATAGAATTACCTTGTTCTATAACCATTTCGCAATTTTACTTTTTCATGGTTTATTAGATGTGTTATGCATTTAATGTTTTATTTGATTCGAATCAAAATTTTATAGTTTTTAAATATAACTTAGCTAAATATGTTCATGGTTAAGGAATAATATTAAAAACTGGTTAAAGTATCGATTTGGCTTGCCTCAATTTTCGTGCAAACCCATATGCAGGCAGACAGCTGATTCGACATGCCGGACTTTTTTTCAATTTACTTTTTCAATGAAACGTTTGCCAATATGTATGCATACATACATAAACATTATTTTAAATATCCTTACGATTTAAAAATATATTTACAAAACTCGATGGCTTGAGCCAGAAGTTCTATGTTACCATGTATAACTTTATAAGATTATAAGCGTTCAACTGTATAACTTTACTTTATTTTGGAAAAACTATATGCTTTATTAGCTTTCAAACAAAAGTTGTTAAATCTTATTGAATGATCATGCGATAACCTTGCTTTCTAATCGAAGATATTGAAAATATGAATAATATTTGAAAGGATATTGGTAGACTAAAAAAAATGAAAAGTATTGAAAAAGAAAGTTATAGAGTTGATTTAATAGATTAGTAAAAACTGAAGTTTATAAGAAATCATTAAATTGTGTGAATTATTTCGTTTCGCCTAGTGTCCAAGACTGTGCAACAAACAGTCAGACAGCTGTGTGCAGCTAGCTTTGACCAGTACTTCCCATTACTGGCTAGTAAACTGTAAACACAGAGCTATTTCGTCTACGACTCTGGGCAAAACGAAATAGTTCACGCCGTTTAATATTTCTTGAAAACTTTAGTAGTCACTAATGTAGTAATTCAATTCAATAACTTTCTTGTTCAATACTTTTTTCATATTTTCAATCTACAAATATCGCTTCAAATAAAGTATATATTATTGTTAGTAACCTGTTTCACAAGATAGACAAGTTCAAATCTACTTCACCTGTTAATCTATTTCATAACACCGCAGCTAAAATAGCCCTGCTTCACTGCTATAGTCTTCATACACAGTTCTTGTTCGAGGCCCAGTTTATATGAATCACTCTGAAATGGAACACTGTTCATCCCTATCATCACAATGCAGCGCCCTATTCAAAAAACAGTGACCCGATACAACATGACAGTCAATTTGTTCGTTTTTCATTCTTTAATAGACGAGACTGGCACTGCCGACTTACAAGGCCGTGTTCGGGAACAAGTCGATTAGAAGTTCAAATATGACTGATTTATGATCTAAACTAAGAACTTAGACTCCAGGATTGTGTTTTAAAGTTATTAATAAACTTTATAATCATCTGCTTGCAAACTATTTTTGTTTGTATTTCGAAATCTTGTCTCAATGATTATATCTTCAATATGTATTTAATAACTTTTTACCATGTTATTCGAACAATCTAAATCAGTAGATTTTAAATTTACACCTCTTACAACATTTCGAATATATATGTTTTTGTGATAACTTTTGATAAGCTCCAGAAATTAGCCGAGTTGTGTAAACCCTAGTATATAACTGCAAACTGTCCAAACCAATTGAAACTTCCGGACTAGTAAGCTCTCAATTTTTATCGACTCCAAGGTCCTCTTACCAGTAATGAGAATATGAAGCCATGTCAGATGCAAAGCTTGGTCGGGATGTTGGATATGATAATCCCAAATGACAGAAGAACTTTTCGTATAATATGCCTTGGGCGGGACTCGAACCCGAGTACCGGACGAGTGCTCTAACCACTGAGCTACCAGAAGCTTGGGCGGTGTTGGGTTATTGCAAACTTAGAACCGATCAGTTCTACCTGGGATTCGAGCCGAAATTACTAAAATCTGGTCCGATTTTTGTAACCAAATTCCGTGCTTAGTTGTAACTTTCACTAGTTTTACATTTGGCACAGCCTCTTCACTCCTAAACTAGACTATATTACTTCCTTAATAGCCGATCTTAAATCCTTTAAATTCCAAAATGCCTAATTAGATTACGCGCTAATCAATTAAAACGCCCATTGTAAACTGATTTATCACGACAGCTTAGGGCGTTGGTCTTCGGGTTTAGCCAACCCAGAATTCACTAAGGATTCTAGCAAAGCACATTCATTTGATCTATAGTGAGATTTAAGATGAATAATGGAGTGTTACTTGCGTATTTTGAGGAAATTTTGCGTATATTTTCGGTTTTCCAATACTTTCAGATCCGTTTTCAAAGAGATTATTTTTTTAAAACTCCATTATTACTCTCGAATAGACTACAGTTTTGTCCGATTGTTTTAAGATTCTTTTTATATATGTATAAACCTCATGTTGAAATCTGTTATTATCCATCTTTTCAGAAAATTTATTAAGAATGAAGAGTTATTTCTGAGCCAGGTGCACAAATATTCTGCAAATGGATTGGCATGGACTTAATTTTGACCCCTGCTAAAATGGAACAATAAGCATATAGATTGTCTGATTTACAAATTCGCCTACTACTTTAAGCATTACCAGCCGCCTTCGGCGTCTTCGCCGCCAACCATCTGATCTAACAAACTTAGATAAATTTACTATTTATGGACATATAACTTTAGTATGTTTAGATTATACTCTTTTAATTTGTTACTTGTGGGCTGTTCTGAACTTTCTTTACGTAGATTCCTTAAAAAATCCTTCAGTTACAAAGAGTGATGAGTTCACTTTTAATTGAGACTGACATTCTTTAGTTGAAGCACTTTACTTATCATCATAGATCATAGAACTTAAGAAACGGTTCTCATTATCTTGTAAACGCTCTAAGGCAAAAGTTACCATTTTAACTTATTTTCATTTTAGAAAAATGATTTCAAAACAGCCTAATTGATAGATATAATGTGATTTTTTTTCAGGAAAATCTGATTGTGACAAATTTTTCTAGTATCCTCAGCAACTGCGACATAACTGTTGCTTAAAAAATAAGCTTATTATACTTATTTATATCATAATTACTGTTAACAATTATTATATTTATTAGTTTATAAAATAAAATAAAACATTTTTTCGCAATCAATCTCCGTTCAGTCCATGTGCTACCATGTCATTTTGTGTAAAATTGGTGTTGCTCACTTTTGTTGGCCTGAGAAACCACCTCTAGTCGAAAAACATGCGAACAACTTTTTATTTTACATTAAATTATACTATTTAATAAGTATATATAGTTTAATTAATTTGTAGTTTTTTAACTTTTTGTATATTTAATTAGTATTTAAAAAAGAATCCGTATTCCTACAACTTTTAAGTCGAGTAAAAGTATTTTTAACGGTTGCAAACTGTGATTCGTGGATTTTAGAGCTATGATTTAGTTGAAAGAGCGTATTTCTTTCCAGATGAGCAAGAAAGCTCGAATTAACTGATTCTCAATATTGGAATCTTCCGAGCAATTTTTGAAGGCTTTTTATCGAACCTTTCATTCAGATATATGGTTGGCAGATATATGGAGGATGAAGTGATACGAAGGGACCATAGGGAGCCATGACTCCATTGCTTCCCAGGTGCTGTGCAATGGAGTCCTGGCTCCCTACGCACTTTTCGTCTCACTTCATCCTCCAAATATCGGCGATTTCGTGTTTCGTAAAATATAAATAAACAATCAATCTTTAGACCTTTAATTCACAATATTTCTGTCTTAACCAGTCCTTCATTGTGGTTTATAGACCATAAACTAACAATAAGAATCCGAGAATTCGATCCTTTAAAACGGCTTTTCTGGTTTATTTGCTCGTTTTCTCATCATTGGAGTCATAAAGACTTCCTCTCCAAAGTAATTTCCGTTGTTGCGATGTAAACTGAACTATGCTCAGCTATTATTAACGCTTGGTGGATAAGTGAAAGATTTTGGTGGAAGGTTTATAGCCAGTGGCGGTAGTATAGAAACGCCATGGTGGGTGCTCGCAGAGGTGGTTATCCGGCCGGCCCGGCCTGGGTTTCAAAATTTCAGGCCGGGCCGGGATCCAGCTTTTTGTAAGCTTTGAGGTGATTATCCGGCAGGCCCGGCCCGGCCTGGGTTTCAAAATTTCAGGCCGGGCCGGGATCCAGCTTTTTGTAAGCTTTGAGGTGGTTATCCGGCAGGCCCGGCCCGGCCTGGGTTTCAAAAGTTTTCTTATGGTTAGGCTAACTACTTTTATTTATGTCTGATAGTCCTAGTAAACTTCTTCTTCTTATTCTTAGACATCCATGGATGAAAGGTTACATAATTTTGGCAGAGCCCAAACCGTCCCAAACCTTACAAGCCCTACATTGAATTTGAAGTCTGATGGTAGTAAACACTATTCGCTTATCTAATTAGTGTACTAACTGTCTGCAGATAACAAATACCCTATTAAGCAACATATTAAGTGTTCTTTTTTAAATAGTGAACAGTTTAGTGTTGCCCTTTAAAACAGTTCTTATACACTTAGATTGCTGTGTTGTTGTTTTCAAATATCAAGCGAAAACTGCAAAAAAATAAATTCAAATGTATTTAATCATATTTTATTTATAATATAAACATAGTCGGTGGACTAATCGCTTGCAAGAGGTTACGATACGAACTGCTAATTTTTTAGAGCTTAGTAGAGTAATTAGATCAAATTTAGAGCAAATATATGCTCTATTTTTAATTTGTTAGACCTTTAACTGCAAGCGATTAGTCCGCCGACTATAATATCTCAAATATTGTTGTTCTCATTTTAGAACATCGTTCACACTCGTTGAGCAGACTCTCGGTTTATGCAAAATACGAACCCATATGATGGAACCATAGTATTGACTCTGTAAATAGATACATAGTGACATTTTGTATATCATATTTTCAAACCAGACCCTCCAGCGGGCCGCCGGGCCGGGCCCGGACCCTGTGAAGTGTCGGCTGCCCGGGCGGGCCCTGGCCCTGTGAAAAGTCGCCGGGCCGGCCCAGGCCCAAGTTGGATGGTGTGTTTCAAAGAGTCCTAATTTAGCCACAAGTACAACTTGTTTAGTTCATATTGACTTCGAGTGGGTAATGCCCCATATGCAACTTACCAAAGATTGTTTATTCATATTTTTCGAAACACGAGATCACCGATATTTGGAGGATGAAGTGAGACGAAGGGACCATAGGGAGCCAAGACTCCATTGCACAGCACCTGGGGAGCGGAGGCGGCGGATCACAAATTTGCAAGAGTTCTTTCTTTTTGAATTAAGCAATTGAATTTAGCGATTCTGCTTCAGTTTTGGGCCAGTGGGGTCGGGTTTTTTTTAGTTTCAACCAAGGTTGGGATCAGCCGACAGGGGACAACTCTGATCAAAATTTCTCGGTCCAGGAATTTCCACCCACCCTGTTCTCAAATACAAAATAATATTTTAATACTTTTAAGTAGAACTATGTCTTTCTTTTTCTTCCGCTTAATTTGATTTGATTCAATCGCACTCTGTACAAACATTGTCATACTAGCCGGTGCACCAGACTCCTTTTGCAAAAGTTGTTCTTTCGGGGATGACCACCCTGGTTTTAATCGATTAGTGCATTAAATATTACGTATTTTAAAACGTTCATCTTATTTATTTATCATTAGTATTCTTCTACTATTATATTTTAGTTTTGTCTGAAGTTATATTGTAAGGTTTGATAACTTTCTTACATTATAAAGTCGGTATCAACAGCTATGTTTGAAGCCAGTATCTTGGTGATGGGCAGTGTTATAGTCTGATTCTAGAGTAATAATGAGTGTAACAAAAAGGTTCTCATTGAATATGGCTCTGAAAGTATTCGAAAACCACAAAAATACGCAAAATTTCCTTAATATACGCAAGTAACACTCCATTATTCATCTTGAATCAGACTATATATGCGTTTCTAATATCCGAATTAGTCTTAAAACATTTAAATGGGATTTTTCGGCGAGTTCATTTTGCTTTCATCCCTTGTACAGAGTGATTCAAGATGAATAATAGAGTGTTACTTGCGTATTTTAAGGAAATTTTGCGTATATTTTCGGTTTTGGAATATCTTCAGAGCCATTTTCAACGAAATTCTTTATTTAACACTCCATTATTACTCTCGTATCAGACTATACTGACTCCTATTGCCAAAGTATCATAAAAATACCTAATTTAGATTAAAATGAATGTATTTTTGAAGAAAAGCATTCCAATCCACTACTGTTCCCTTAATTTTTAAACAACATCTCTGTTCCTCAGATATTGCGCTAGAAAACTAGCTCTTGATATTGACTATATAATTGAATGACTTGAAGGCAGAGCTGGTTACCGGTCCTGCCCGGCCTGAAATTTTGAAACCCAGGCCGGGTAGGGCCGGGCCGGCCGGATAACCACCTATACTTGAACGAGTTCAGTTCCAAATGTATTCTCAAGTAAACAGCTATAGTCTGTAACAAGAAAAAGGCTGCAAGGTGCGGTGTAAAATGAGGGCTTTTGCAATTACGTATATGGGTATTATGAAATAAAGCCATCTCAAAAAGATGCCATGATATGTTTCTAGTACCAAGCAATAAATTGCGCTTCTAATCATACCAAGAACATCTTATTTCGACGAAAACTTAGCAATTTCTGAAGGTCTTTATAACACCGCACCTTTCACCCTATTTCTTGTTACAGACTATATTGACAACAAATCTACTTCTCATTTCGTAGATAGAAAGAAGTTCTCCATCTAACTTAAACTAGGTGAATGGTTCAATCGAATTGTGGAACAAGACCTAGTATTTGGTAAATGAACACTCTCTTGCTTTGTTAAGTCATTTATATTTCATAATAATGTAAAGTAAATTGTGCGCTACTTGCTAAAATCAATGCACCCATTCTTTTCAATGTAGTAGTGAGTTAATAAGTCACAATTTGCAGTCCACAATGACCTTCAAAATGTTTTCAAAAGCTATTTGAAACTATTTTATTTTGTTGAAAAGTTATTTATGTTTTTTGTTTCACCATATTTTGAAACTTTTATTTTATAAAGTGTCTTATTGTTAGTATTAAACTCTTTCTATATATAGTCCGATTCAAAACTAACGAGGCCGTGAAGTCTGCGTATTTCGTTATTTTTGCTTTCGCTCTGCCTTACTCATACAAAATATTGCAACACTCCTGCAAACTAATTTCTATTTACACGTCCTTATTACTTTTGAATGCGACTATACGTATATCGGTTTTCTTTAGTTCCAAATAAACTTAAGTATTATAAATGTTTTAGATGTGCCATGCCAGTTAAGGTTCCCTCTCAACAAGAGGGATCTGTACAGCTACATATACAAGAAACTCATATACTAAAAGCAATACTGGAGTTCCTACAGACTAGAGGACTTCATATTGCACAGGTATGTAATTACTAATTATAGTCCGTATCACACAGCACTATGAATACAGAATTATAATTTTCAAAACACAAGTATTGTCCATACAAATAGATATCTATCAATTCATTTTATCTTAGAATCTTTTATGTTATACTCATATATGATATATATTACGGTAGCTTCTTCGGTTGAGATTATTCACAGTCAATAACTTAACATACGAATGATCTCAATATCTTAAAAATATATCTATAGTCTATAACAAACAAAAGACTGCAGTGCGCGGTGGTATACATAGGCTTCCGCAATTGCGTATTTGTCTTTTTCTGGATATGATACAAAATAAAACTAGT
>JAQGAV010002196.1:0-16759 GCA_034691345.1 Phasmarhabditis papillosa
ATAACATTATATAGTCTGATTCAAGAGGATTTACACCGTGTTACTTGCGTATTTTTATGCAATTTTGCGTATATATTCGTATTTCGAAAACTTTCAGAGCCATTTTCAATGAGATTCTTTTTTTAACACTCCATTATTACTCTCGGATCTTACTCTACCACTTAGTATTATCAGCAATAGCATAAAAATTGTGATACATATGATTGTGAACCAAAGAGCGCTCGGAAAAGTTTGGAACTGTTTATAACTGTTTCTTGAAACTCGACCTCTAAAGTTTTAAATGAACCCGTAAACGACATACAATTATCTTCTATCCCGAACTCTATTGGAAAATTCAAATCTAAACTGAACATTACACAAACCATCCCAAAATCAAATATTTACACTCAAACAGAAAGAGTTTGAAATCATACGCTTACTACTTACAGGCTTAACATAAAATTTGTTCTTGATCCTACCACTTTACAACCGAATGCAGACTATTTATTCACTATCTACCGTTTTTAGGTAGCTCCAAACGGTCGTACGTTCTTCATAGATCACAGTACAAAGACGACCACCTGGACAGACCCAAGGACTGGAATGATCGCGGCGAGAACCACAAACGGGAAGACAGATGATGAGATTGGAGCACTGCCAGAAGGATGGGAACAGAGGGTTCGTGAGAGAGGGGGGAATAATACGGAAGAACATTGCAATTTTTGAAATAATGGAAATTTAAAATTTGAAATTAGCATAGTGATATTCATAATGGCTAAATGAAAATTGAACCTATATCTACGTTTATTATTAGTCTGAAACATCTCTTATTTGTAAAAAAAAAACAAAGTATAACCCTTTTTTAAAAGTTAGTTTTTAAATAACTGAGATGCTCTTTCACTGTGTTCTGTAGTCTCGCGAAGTAATTTTGGTTCAAAATGCTTTCTGTTAAACATTTTATATATATTAACATAGAACATTATTGTTTTTTACCTTTCAGGTTCATTCTGATGGTCGTGTATTCTTTATCGATCATAACAATAAAAAAACTCAATGGGAAGACCCCAGATTCGAAAATGAGAGCATAGCCGGACCAGCAGTTCCATACTCGAGAGACTATAAGAGAAAAGTTAGTTTAAAAGATAGTATAGTCAACGCCGAGAGAAATAATGGAGTGTCGCTTGCGTATTTATGGGATTTTTAACACCGCATCTGCAGGCAAATTGCACGCGCTTACTTGTAAAGTACCATATTGAACGGAGAGTAGCCGCCAGATGCTGGCGCGGTGCTCGCAAAAGGGGCTCAGAACAGCGTGAATGCATTATACTCCATCGTTACTTTTGGCGCTGAGTATATTGTTCTTATTAGTAAGCTTAAAACATACTTACCAGTTTGCTTTTTAAAATATTTCTTGTTGCTTTATTTAGGAAATCTTTTTTGTTTTTGTGAAGTGCTGTATATAATACCAGAAAACTTTCAGCAATGTTACCATCATATATTTATCTAGGTTGAATATCTGCGTACAAAGTTGCCACGTGTTAGTTCAAACGGTAAATGTGATATGGTTGTGCATCGTGACACACTCTTTGAGGATTCATATCGACAGATACTTGAAAAGGTTAGCTCGAAGAGGAGTCCTTAATATGAACAGCCCATTTTATTAAAAGAATAATTTCAATGTATTGGAGCTTACGGAACCCAGTCCCGTTAGATCAAAACGAACTTGTAACATGATTTGCAGTTATTGTTAGTTTTTATTGAATAGAAAGTTAAAGGGACATACAGGGGGCTTTATTGCCTAGCCTACAGTAATTCGAAGTTATCAGTTTTATTCAGAAATTCGGTCGAAAAAATGGACTTTTCCATACAAAAAACATGTTTTATGTATGAACTTGTACTGCTGCGTTTGATCCCAAAAGAATATTTGCAAATTTCTCAATTCGAAGAGCGGTGCGGCGTGAAACCACATTTTTGGCCATAATTTGTGTACCTTTTATGCGACTTAGATAATCTTTGTAGACCCCGTCGGAGCTTCGTCACAAGTTATGGATTGAGTTTGTCGGCGAGACGGGACTTGACTACGGTGGTGTTACTCGTGAATGGTTCTTCCTTCTTTCTCATGAGATATTCAATCCATATTATGGACTATTTGAGTATTCTGCCACGTAAGTTATCCAATATACTCACTTATTGATTGCTTCTACCCTGTGCTTACGCAGTAATTCGTAGATTTCAGAAGCTTATTTTTTGCAGCTTTAGGGATTTTTATATGTTTCCGAACTTTTGAAGATGTTACTTTAATAAATATATCCCGCATAGTTAGGCAAGTAAAGTTTATGTAACCTATTATAACTCATAAATGTAATTTATTTGAATATTAAAAGATAATATTTAAAGAATGATATTATATCTTTCTAGTGATAATTACACTCTACAAATAAACCCTCATTCGGCCACCTGTAATCCCGATCATCTACGCTACTTTTACTTTATTGGAAAAGTTATTGGAATGGCCATATATCATGGGAAACTGCTCGATGGTAATATACTTCTTACTCTAATGATTACTGAAATAGGCGTTGATATATAGTCTGTAACAAGAAAAAGGCTGCAGGGTGCGGGGTTAAACGAGAGCTTTCGCAATTACGTACCTTTAAATTTTTAAGCCAAATTATTGAAAAACTTTTAAATCACAGCATAAATCTAAAATTTTCTTGTTTGAAAAAAATTAAAAAAAGAAATTCAAATATCAAATAAACAACTAGCCTACCCTATATATAAAAGCAACCGGTACTCTTTCAACCACTCAAAAGTTAAATGTGCAAGTTTTATGGAAATCTAATGTTTCTAATGTTTGTAATTCCTAATCCGTAATGTTTTAGCCTTCTTTATCCGTCCCTTCTATAAGATGATGTTAAACAGAAAGATAAGCCTCTTCGATATGGAATCTGTGGATAACGCCTATTATAATTCGCTAATCTATGTAAAGGATAATGATCCTACAGAACTAGAGCTAACATTCTCAGTTGATGAATCCGTCTTTGGCGAGGTTGGTTGGATAGGGAAACCGCTTTCAAAACGATTCTAAAACATAATAACTCGGCTAAAGTTGGACATAACCTTGAGAAGACAGGTTTTCAAGTTTTTTGTTGATTTTAGTAGCTGTTAAGTTGAACAAATAGTTTGCATTCGTTCAGTAGGACTGGAATTGTATGAGAATATATATAGGAGTAAACGATTTGTCGCTTACAGTCTAGGACTATATATAGGGAATAATCATTTATTCAGTAAAATCCTTCCTTTAATAAAGGTTGGATAACAAGACACTTTACAGAATACAACCGTTCCGTTCTGAGATGGATCCGGAGTAGTAGGGAGTATGTAGTACTCCATTAAATAACTATATGAATTGCTAAATATTATTATAGTGTTAAATTTACAAATAATAAACTAATCTTTCTAGACTCAAACAGTCGAGCTAATCGAAGACGGCAAGAATGTACTGATAACTGAAGAGAACAAAGAAGAATACATAGAAGCTGTTATTAAATGGAGATTTGTCAAGAGAGTCGAACCACAAATGCAGCAGATTCTAAGGGGAATACATGAGGTAATAGTCTATAACAAAAAGAAGGCAGCAGCGCGCGGTGTAGTGTAATATTTGTAAAATCGTTCTGCGGTCTTTTTCTTTGTTATAGACTATAATAGTCTATATCAGATATTGAGTTAACCAATAAACTATCTACGGTTGCCGTTCATAGTGAAAATGTTAAGTTTGGTAAGTTTGAATCTTAAAGCACATCGCGCCGGTCTTACTTGTTGCCATGTGCTGCAATACTTTTGTTAAAAAAGGTTCTGAATTGCCCAATACTTGATAGCAACATCGCGCTTGCAGTAAAGCCGCTGCAGTGCGGCCTCGGTTTAGAAATAGACTATAGTGTATAGCTACCAGAAGCAGTCGCGAAATATTATAAACCCATTCTGACTTTACATCATATTTATTTACTTATATATTTGTACATAGGTTGTTCCATGCAATCTTCTGCGTATCTTTGATGCAAATGAGCTAGAATTGTTAATGTGTGGTCTACAGAAGATTGATGTGAAGGACTGGCGAGCTAACACCATTTACAAGGGAGGATATGGGCCTAGTAGTCAGGTTAGAAAATAAATTTATCGAAAACATCCGATAGCTAAAAGAATCCGCTGCATGGGTCTTAAGAATTTGTTTGGATCGTAGTAGTCGCCCAACCCTGTATTCCGGTGTTTCCGGTACCGCTTGGGGCTTCTAATCAAGGCCTACGTATGACTTTATATAGTCGGTGGACAAACGATATGAAAGTTACAGGTCTGAGTGCTCAATTTAAAACGAGTAAAACAGTTATATTTAGTAATATAAATTATATGTTTCCAAAAAAATAAGTTAGATGTGGTGTTGTACATTACATCATGCACTAGTCCGCGTCTTCGCGCGCCCTTGCTCGACCGCACTCCAATGAAATCTGCCGTTCGTACCGTATTGCATAAATCTTGGCCGCCAACTATACTATATTAATTCAGATTAATTTGCCGAAAGTTTTTAAAAGAAAATTATGTTAACTTCTTAGGTGATTCACAACTTTTGGAAATGTATTCTAACATTTGACAACGAAATGCGTTCAAGAGTTCTTCAGTTCGTGTCAGGTAAGCATTTTATATTACTTTCCTTGAGATTTTATATTTTTATTAACTAAAGTTACTATTTTAAATTATTAAGTTATTGAATTTTAAGGTACTTCCCGTGTTCCGATGAACGGTTTCCGCGAATTGTACGGCTCCAACGGACCGCAGAAGTTCACAATTGAGAGATGGGGCAGCGCTGATATGCTACCGAGAGCACATACTTGGTAAGAGAAGATGTCAGCACTATTGTTAACTATTAGTATTATTGAATAGAATAGAATATGTTTATTTTAGCATATAACATAACACATCAATAGAAAACATTAGAAAGATTTCATTTGATTGATTTTCTTGATTTTCTATTAGTTATTATTATGTAACTATTAGTATTATATAATTATTACTATTGAAAAAGATATAGTCAGCTAACTTTTGTATTATGGCGAGTTTACTAAACCAGAGGTAAAAAGTTGTCGCAATAGAAACTACGGATCTCGTATAGTCTATTTCAAAAGCAAGGATCAAAGTTTGTCAAATACGTATAATTCTCACACAAATAGGCATACTTTTTACATTTGAACCACAATAAAATAAACTTTGCATTTCAGTTTCAACCGCCTCGACTTGCCTCCCTACCAATCGTTCAACGAGCTTCGACAGAAGCTGATCACCGCAATTGAGAACTCGGAAATCTTTAGTGGAGTCGATTAGCAGCAGCAAAATGGGTCCCGCAGCAGCAACTCTCTACAGATTACTGTAACTCTCTATTTTCTCTGTGCATATTCTTGCTAGCATCTTGTCTAATCTTACTATTACTAAGCTATTTTACTGTAACTACGTGATGACTTTTCTTCCGGGTACTTGATATTTGACCATATTCTATTCTATTCTATTGTCACTATATTCTGTCATAATTTCTCTATAGATTATTTGTAAAACATTTCAACTAACTAATTAACAAACTAACTAACGTGTTTCTGGCCTTTTCCGAATTCTCAGAGAATAATTAAATTGATTGTGCATATGTTTTTCTATTCATATAAATACATAAACGTACTGTGATACTTTTTATTGGCAAGATACTGTAACTTTTGAGTTATTTACTTTAAAAAGTGTGAATCCAAGAGTTTCTGTATCAAACTTCTCCCAGTGTTAGTTGTATTTTGTAACCAAATTCAATAAAATACGAGGTTTTAACAGTCTTTATAGTTTAGTATTATAGTCTGAATCAAGAGGAATAATGGAGTGTTACTTGCGTATTTTAAGGAAGTTTTGCGCATATTTTCGGTTTTCCAATACTTTCAGAGCCATTTTCAACGAGATTTTAACACTCCTTTATACCTCTCGAATCAAGCTATATATAAAATACCATAGAACCTTTCAAATAAGAATAATCTTTCATAATATGCTTGAGAATAATGTTCTATCCCTTATATGAAATGTACCGTAAACATCCCAGTCCATCCCAGTGCTCATTGTCAAGTTTATATTATAATTGTAAACTGATTTATAGATGATTTTGTTATTGTTTAGAGGTTGTTTATAAAGATATTTGTATCATCTAAGTTCTTAACATAGAGATAAATAAGAAATCATAGTACAGAATTCCAAAGGCGGTTGTCCGGCCGGCCTGGGCTCAAAAATATCAGGCCTACCCGGGCCGGGAAGGCTGGGCCGTATAACCAACCAGCTCTGCTGAAGTATAGTATTCAGGCTTCGTTTCCAGTAAGCTATGACCCAACGCGAATCTGATAAGCCTACAGCTACATAGAGAGCTGACAAACAAAACTTTTTCTCAAATTAATATCCACGAGTGAATTTATGACAATTTAAAAATAAAAGATCAACAAATAATTGATGATGCTGTTGTTGTTGAAGCTGTCAGTAGAAGATTTGATCGAGGCAACGGAATATTACGGAAGAATTATGTGAACACATAAGACTACAACGAATATAAGAATATTATACCTAGCGTATTAACAATCTACTCTGATATTGCGAATACTGGAAATAAATATTGTTTTGCATTGTATTTTTGTTTCCAACATTTATTTGCCACACTTATTGATAACAATCAAAATAGATATAGTAAACGCCGAAAGTAATAATGGGGTGTAAACAATTCAACGCTCGTCTGAGCCCCTTTTGCCAGCACCGCGCCAGCATTTGGCGGATACTCTACATTCAATATTGTACTTTGCAAGTACGCGCGTGTAATTTGCCGGCAGGTGCGGTGTTATAAATCCAAAAAATACGCATCTGACACTCCATTATTACTTTCGGCGTTTACTATAGCAAATGTTATAAAAGACTGTAATAATAACTTAATCGCAAAGCTTAATAAAAATATTCTTAAGTTTGTTAACGCTAAACTGTTGAAGACGGACACGATGTTTATCCTAAAATTCCATAAAATCCACAATCGACAGCCGACATTGATTGATTTGCTTGAAACAAAATGCCTGAAATGAAAGGTCTTTCACAAGATTGATAATTGGAGGTTTTACGCAAGTTTCTGCTTATTCACGAACCAGTCAGTGCCGAGCAGAGTCTCCCATCCCTTATGTAAGGTGATACAAATCTGGAGACTAAAAAGAACGTGGAGGTCTGTGAGCTAAAAAGATCTCTTGTATTATTGTTATCCAACCCTTTATAGGGGGGCGGATTTTACTAATAAATGATTCACTCCTATTCCTATTCCTATTCCGCTACTGAAGAATACAACTGACGTTAGTATCTAGAAGTACACAGTTTATTTGAACACTGTGTGCTAGAGAGCCTAGCAATTCTGCTTGTTCGCCTACGCCGTCGCCAAGCTCATTTTTGCTCGAACTGTGCGCACCGACTCCGATGAATAGCTTTGGAAGCAAGCAGAGCCGTCCATCTCCCTTATCCAATATTTCGTGCTCCTGGAGACAGAACGTTAAAATCAACTGTCTTTGCTCAGAAGATTCCATATCCTATAGTAGGTGGACCAATCGCTTGTAACGGTACGAACTGCAGATTTTTTTTTGATCTTATAAGATCAATTAGGGCAAGAGCAATGTGTGCTCTATTTCAAATTTTTTAGTCATTTAGCTGCAACCGATTAGTCCGCCCACTATACTTACTCATATAATCGTTGTTTTAAGGAAAACGTTGTTTCATTCTATTTGATTTTTCTCTTTGGCTAAGAAGTAGAAGTCGTGCCTTCCCTGAATCCCACTCCACAAATCGTCATGGCCAGTGTCGATTTATCTGGTCATCCACGTTTCTGAACACGCGCGTTGCTAAATCATGATATCTCGAAAACTGTAAACTATGAACCAAAGTAAAATTGAATATAAAAACAAAGGATCCAATCTAACTAGTGAATTTAAGAATAAACGTAATTAGGGTAGTCAACAATATTTAAAAGCTAGCGATTCGAACAAATGCAAAAGTAATCAGCTGGGTTTGTTGGTTGAAACAAGAAAACAATATGATAAATCAAAATTAAAAGTATTTTATTTCCTGTATGTATCACTCGTATCACACTAATAGTAGATTTCTTAGGGGCATGGTTTCGGCTATTCATTCCGGAATCTTCTGAGCAGAGACCGCTCTTTCTGACATTCAGTCTTCGGGTGCACGAAACATGTGATAAATACATAAGAGTTCAAGAAAATTGATGCCGAAAGTTTTATATCCAGTAAAAAAATAACTATTTGTTCCACTAGAACGCAATCATAACTACTTTCTCTGCGCTCCCTTCACTAGCTGCAGCTCTCTCGCCGCGTGCCATTTCCCATCCGATATACGCTGCATGCGAAGGTGGCGTTCAACAGTGGAAAACAAAAATAATAGTTCTAATTGAAATACCTTTATCTTATTCTTAAAAATCTTAAAAAACTTTATAAAACATATATAAATTTATTTCATGTTCTGTTCTTGACAATAAGATTGTATGGCAGTGCTCTTCGGATGGTTCCTTTTTCATCTTTGGCGATCATTCCGGGTGGCTTAGTAGGGGAAACTCGGAAATCGAAGCGACGGACTAGATTGCCAATTATCTACAATTAAAGCAGTCCTATACCTTTACTATACGTTTTTATACTTGAAGGTATCTAGATATGGGTTACTCATCGATGTTCTTTTAAAGATATTCTAGTCTGAACGGATAAAAACATGTTTTGGCGGGCCCCCTAGTGTTCACCGTTAGAATCTCTGGCTGCGAGTTGTATTTTCTTTTTTGGAAATTAACACTTTTTGTGTTCTCTAGGTACTTTAATCTAAATTGGTTACCCTTATACTATGTATTTTAAAATGTTTTTTAGGAAAGGTCACATTATTCTTTTTCTCAAAATGAACAGTTTCAAACAACTTTATGTATCTTGCGGGCTTATGTAAACTTACAAGATAAAATTCGTTTCTTGCAAGGGATTCTCCGGGACAAGACCGTTTGCCTATACTGAATGCGGCCACACGTTGTTCTAACTCTGGAGAATTCAAGAAGCGGTTCGGATTGAACTGAAAAGTGTTTTAGAATGTATTTATTACATATATATATATATATATATATATATATATATATATATATATATATAATATGTTTGTTAATTGCAATGTAATGCAACAATCAATTAATTTTACTGCTTTTGATATTAGATTCTTTATTTTCCAAACTCCAATATTTTGAAAAACCAAAAGAACTTAGAAGGTGACAACTACAGCTTGATGTTGTTCCGAGTTTTTGTTTTAAAAAGTTTAAATTTTGTTATTTTAACCAACCTTTTGTGGTTGCTCAAATACATCTGGATCCCTCATTAGAACCGATACTTCTGCCATGGTTGTCGTTCCTTTGGGTATACTGTAATGGCCAACCTGCACATCTTCGGCAGCAACTCTCCATAGATTTATTGGAACTATTGATGAAACACGAAGAGTTTCCTAAAACAATTGTTTTTTGATTGTTTAAACTTTTATGGACGAAACTTTTCATTATTAAGAATATAATAATAAGTTTGTTCAGCGGAGTTACTACTTTTATACGCCTACAATTAGACATTTCAGGCCGTTGCTGAATCCTGGCCTTGTACACGATGCTTGTGAAGAAGCTCGGTGCGGGAGCCAAATCATCAGCTTCCTTTCCTCGGCAGCAAATTGAACTTCAGGAGGTGAGGCCGACTGAGAAGCCGATACGATAGATCTCGTGGCAGGACCCGTCAGGTTTGCCGAACATCACCAACTTGGGTTGAATTCATGCGGAAAAGATGCCACTTTGCAGCGCAAAGTTAACCCAAAGTAAATCTTTTACCAAGTTTCGAACCTTCTTACCAAGTGTTAGTAATGACGAACTGGTTAATCGATAACCAATCTATTGTAGAACTTACTGTAATAACAGCATTAAGAAATGGTGTATTTAGTCTATCTGAGAGTGAAAGTGGGCGGGACTTTTGGGTTACTGTATCCAGTTCTTCTTGTAACTTAACCATTACCTTAAGTAATTAAAATGTGAAACCGAAAATGGCAACAGTTCCATTGAAGCTGTCTTTATGTGTTTGTATTAGTTTAGGTTATTGAAGTCTTAATAAGTGGAACAGCATAATAATACATAGGTAAATTATCTTTCTTTTTGATAGGTAACCTCTTTATATTAAATCTTATATTCAGAAATTAATAAACATGTTCACTGCTTGTCTTACTGACGGGCCCATGGCCCTGATCGGAATCTTTTTCGTATGAGACTCATGGGCGAAACGAAGAGGTTCCACAAAGTTTTATACATCAGATTAAGTGTAAAAATAGTTTTGGTGTTTATCACAAATTTATATATTCTATTTAATTTGCTACTGAGAAAATGAGTTTTTCGTAGTTTTCAGACATTCTTCGATGAATGAAGGCCAAGCAATGGCCTTTACCGTAAAAAACTATTCTTTTCATTTTTCCTTTATAAATAAAAAGAAAACAAACATTTATTAATTATTATTATTATTATTTACACTTTTTGTTTGACAAACCTCGGGATTAAGTGTAAGGTATGCTAGGGCCCAGTGCAGTGTTGTGGCGGTTGTTTCTTGTCCAGCAAACCAAAGATCGTAGAGAGATTGAATCAGCGACTCCATACTGGATATTTATTGTAATAATTAAAAATATATTTACATTAAAAATAAAACTAATTATATAATCTTTCAAACAAAATTTAGGATTTTAGGACAAAATTCCCATTTTGAAAAAGGGACAGCCTGCTAGTTATAGTCAAATATGAACTTGAAACATATAGTCAGCGCCGAGAGTAATAATGGAGTGTCACGTATTTTTCCAATTTTTAACACAGCACCTGGAGGTAAATTGCAAGCGCGTGCTTGCTAAGTACAATATTGTAAGGAGAGCAGCCGCCAGATGCTGGCGCGGTGCTCGCAAAAAGGGGATCGGACGAGCGTTAAATTTTTTACACTCCATCATTACTCTTGGCGCTGACTATATTTAGAATTTGGTTATTTACTTAGAAAACACTATTTGAAACTTACTAGAAACTAGTTTTCTGGTTTTCTTTGTTTTTCTTGATCTCAACTAAGAAAGCATCAACAAAGTCATCGGGAGCATCTTCATTCAATACGTGAGTGCCGCATTCGATGGATTCTATTCTGAAAAGAAATTGTGTCGTAGGAAATTTGAAGTTTAAAAAGATTTCTCCGGTTTAAAACAAAGGTTCACCTACTAAACTTTGTTGTATCATTAGCGATGTCAACGAATTTCACCAGCCACTGTTTTGAATTTGCGTACAGTTTAAAGTAGAGACATGGTTTTTAGTAAACATCAATATAACTTTGTTCAAGAGGAAAGAAGCCATAACGTCTCTGTATTTTTAAGAGAATATTGCGTATTTACCATGAAAGGAAAAGGCCTTGCTGAATTGTTCTTTAAAGTTCTTTACAGCGCTAATTTATTTTTAAATTTGACTATACCTAGCCTTGACCTGTTCCTTTAAAAATGATTTTATATCCTCTTCTGGCTTCAGTTTCTTCTTTAGTCTGTCACTGAATATCGGAAGATTCTGGTTCCAATCTGCTAACATAAAGTCAAGGGCGCTACCGGTCTCAGCAGAATCCTCTCGAATCTTCTTCAGAGCAAAGAATTCGTTTTCATTCTCCTAAAATCCGGTATTTATCGAATTTTAAGTATTATCTGTAAAGGGATTAGAGTTATAGTCGCAATGCCAAATTCGTTGGACCGTGCCAACTTGCTCAAAACTTGGCAAATTTATAGCATTTTTTAAAGTCTATTACCCTGCGCTTAGGTTCCCTCTAGGGGCGGAGCTGGACAAGGAGGAACCATAATCCCGCCCATGCAACCCTGCGGCAAATTGGACAAATTTCAACTAGAAACAATTTCTTTCATTTTTCTTCATTTGTCTGCTATTTACATTGTTGTGATTACGCATTCAAATCATACAACCCACTGGTGCTGTCTCTGCGCCTCTACCACGCATGAACAATCCAGTACTCTCTCGCAGCGTGCCTTTTCCCATCCGATATACGCTGCAAGCGAATGTGACCTTCAACAGAGGCAATTTACTATAGTGAATTCCATCAGGATCGCGTCACCGAATATTTAGATCAGTATGTTAAGTCCTAGGTAACTAGGGCACAATTTTTGCCATTGTGGTGTAGTTATCTACCCACATTGGCAAATTGTGTCCAAAGTGCTTAGGCCGTGTGCCTCCTTTAAGAGGAGGTTTTGTGTTTATTCAACTTTTTTCATGTTATTTCTTACGTTTATTATGACTATTTTTATTAAGTTATGGCTTAAAAGATTTATTATTTTTAGACTGAACTTATATTACAATTTCTAACCCTTCTTTAATGTCACCTATGGGCGAGTCGTCACGGACCGAGAAGTGTTGACCACGGGCTGGCACGTTCCCGCCACTGATTCTACTATATATTTCCTACCTCTGTAAATCTTTTTCCAAACATGAATTGGTTAATTATATTGCCGATGGTCAGATTAAGCATTTGTTGAGGATCGAACTCTATTTCACCACCGTAAGATACGATATCTTCAAGTCGTTCACTTCTGGAAATATTGATTTTTCCTGTAGTGGGTGGAAAGGGCCAGCCCGGGCCGGCCCTACTGGGCCCCACTATTGCGAAGTTCCAAAATTTTTACCAAAATTTCCAATTTAAAAAAAAATTTGGAAATTTTGGAGCATTATTGATCGGTTGTTAAAGTGGTCCGGCACTCCTTTCACAAAAATACGGCATGGGTCGGCCCGCACTTTTGGCAGCCCTGGTAAATTATCGATTTTTGGTCCCCGGCCCAGCATTAATTTATAAGTAAAGTGTTAAAACCAACCTATATTCTATTTCTTTCATAATTCTACTCTCCATTGTGTTTGTTCCTTTTCCAATATTTCTCAGACTTTGCATTAGAAACTTTCGTTGTTGTTGCCAATGTGTACCATTTGAGAAGATAACTCCCATACCACCTAAACAGTTATTGTTTTTAGGATTTGCGCATTTTCCAATAAATAACAAATGTATTCAATCTTCACGACTCCTTAGAGTTGTCTCATCAAAAATTCTTCGCAAGTGTTTTAAAGATCAACTATCAGCCAAACTTAATCACGGATCAACTACATTCATATTGCAAATGGGATATAATTATGTAGAAGTAGTTTGAAAGGATAGATTTAGTCGAATTCAAAAGTAACACAGCCGTGTTAATAAAATTGGGGTTTGCATATTGTTGCAATATTTTGTCTGAGTAAGGCGAGAGCGAAAGCAAGTTTGCAATTTGCTGATACCGCGCGCATAGAATGCCAGAAGACGCAGTGTTAAAAATAACGAAATACGCAGCATACACGGCCTTATCACTATTTAATCTGACTATATCATATTATTATGGTACAATTCAACCATTATTCGACCGGATTAAAGGAAACCAGCTGCCTACGAATCATGGCTAATACGTTACACACTATCAAAGGTTAGTCAAGATTTTATATGAAACTATACTAGAAACTAAGAGAAAAACTCTGTCTATACTCACGGAATACACAGTCTTCTAAAAAAAAGTAATTCTGTTTTCGAACAATTGTCCCTTCTTGATCATTGCTTCTTGGGCTAGATTCCAGTCGCAGATATGAACGGTGGGCAGACCGGCAAACCAGAAAGTGAAAACCGGTCCGTATTGCTAAATAATTCAGCATATTTAATAGACCTTATTTTTTATTTCAAGAAATTTGAAAACAATGCCCTGATTGATATAAGTGCATCTTTCTGCAACAGTTGCATATTTTGCCGACTTCCAAGAGAAAATGGCGACAAATCAGTATTTAAATGTTTTAGAGAAACCAAGTTTTAGTACGCCTATGATTTTTCTATTCTTCACCTGTTTGAACTTTTCCAATGCAACTGCGGCACTGCCTTCCTTTAAAATGGCTCTTCCGAATTGTGGCAAATTGCCAAGAAACGGAAACGGAATGGGTCCTGAAACGTACCTATGGTTTAAGATGGAAAGGACTTCTATTTTGTATTTAGTTAAATGCTTTGAAACTAAACCTAGGAAAAACAAAAAAAGAGTTATACAAATAAACTTTAACTTATCTAATAAAATTGTTTTTCTCACCCGGTGGTAACTTGGAGGCTTTCCATAGCATTCGTATCCAGTAAATAACCAGCAGTGCTGGTATTATACCCCAAAGTAACATTTATAATCTAATAATAATAATATAATACAATATTATTTTACTTAAGAACATGAATAGATCAAAATTGAAATGAAAACAAAGCTATAGTCGACGGATGTATTGCTTGCCAGGGTATACGGTCAGTTTTGCAAAGGAGCGCGGATAGTAAGGGGTAATAGACTGAAACCCAAAATTAGTGCTCCAGCGCAACATTTACAGTCCTTTACCTGAAAGCAAGTAGTCCGTCGACTATAAAATTTGTTCCAAAATTCATGCAGATTACCAGAACCTTAGGTAGTTTAAGTAAATATTAATCATGGTCTAGGTTGATGAATAACATACAAATATAAAAAATAATATTTAGCTAAGACTATTAGTCGGCCTATAGAGCTGAATATTTTTTGACCTCGGCACGGCCCGGGGCCAAGTATATTAAACGATACTAAATGAAACTAAACACTTTAAAGCTAAAAAATAAGCGGCACGGGGTCAAAATGAGTTGGAACCATTTCATAACCAACATTAGAAAAACATTGAGATAACCAATTTTTGCTGATTCTTACTTTCTCAAGACCAAGTCATTCCTATAACTGTAGGGCCTTAACCCAGGCCTCCCATCGGGCCTCTCTTAAAATGTTGCCAGTTCATTGTATACCCCTGGCCCGACCCTTGAAGTTTCTTCACCGGGCCGGTTTTTCTTGAGAGGTCTGGCCTTAACTATTATTATAAAACACCACTTACATCTTTCTTTCGTACCACAAGCTATCAAAACGTACTAAAACTCTTTTAAATCTCCTTTTCCTCAACTTATAAGGTGCACAATGTTTTTTATTTTCAACAATTATATTTTCCGATGTTCTGTTCACTTCTGATCTTAAGCACTTTTTATTGAAGGCGACTCTGGTGCACGTGATAGTTTGTGTAGTTTTGCAAGGACGCTTGTTGGAATAGCCCTATTGCTATAGCAGTCTAACACACTCTTATACTAGAGAAATGAAAAGACTAAATTTAAAACATTCCATTAGCAATTTGTAGAGTTTAGATTCAGATTCAATGTCAATACTGATGATACTGCAAATTTGTATTCATAAGCTGATTCTGAAGCTGAAGCTAGGTTCATCGGATTTCTTAACATGTGTTGCTAGTAATAAGTGTTATGATCTTTCTGGCTATTCCTCTGCGTTTTATTTTCGACCTGTGCCGAGCACATTTATCTCGCCTGCCCTGGTTAGTTAACGCATGTGCTGTCCGGGCCGCCCGTCTTCGCACCGTCCGATTAAAGTAGGACTGGCATAGTCCATCTCAAGACCTAGGTTATCAGCGCGGTATCGCGAGCGGGGCGCCGTGCTATAAAAATACTGTACCAGGTTCCTCGACGGCTACGGACACTAAACCCCAAGAATGGGATTCAGCGGGCCAGCCCGGTCAGAGCTGGATAAATTTGGAAACGGAGAAGGCCCTTTCCTACCCTTGACTAAAGCTAACAGGACGAACCTAGTTGTTACAGCCCTGAATCAACCAAACCAATGCAAATTTCATGGTCAAAAATGGCTTAATGGTAGGAAAATGAAGAAAAGAAGCAGTTTAAAACTAAGAAAAACGGTAAGAATAAAATAAAAACTACAAGAATCTTCGAAATCCGGCCCGCTTTTTATAGTGTACTCAAAATGGGCGGAGCCTATGACGAATGGTCAGAGACGCAGAGGAAGCAAGAACGCAGAGGTGAATTAGAGTTTATCGGCCGGAAAAAGCGGCCGGGACGGATTGAACGAAATTCTGGTCCCGACACGACTTACTTAAGGTCTGTACAGCATTGGTAACGGATATACTTCAGTTTCACGAGTTTGCCCGTAAAAATTGCTCTACTTTGGCTATTTTTGGAAAAATTTACAAATTTTAAGCTCTGCAACAAGTGTTTATTAAGATAAAAAGTGTCATCTTGTGAGAATCCGCAGTTTTTAGTCCGTAATTAACCTAAGCCTTGTATAGTCAGATTCAAAAGATATAAGGCCGTGCTTGCTGCGTATTTCGTTATTTTTAACACTGCGCATGGTGGCATTCTAGGCGAAAAATTGCTTTCAAGCTTCGCTAACCTATGCAGTAGAGTTTTGAACGAAACAAAGATTGAACCTAGTTTTAATACAAGTATTATTTATATTACCTTACTAAAGCAATTCCAAACGTTTTGCAATCAGGAAAAGATTGTTAAATTTCCAACAATTATAACATTATCAACTGATCATAGTCTCTTAAATGTATAGTCGCGGCTAGACTAATAATGGAGTGTCACTTGCGTATTTATACGATTTTTAATACCGCACCTGCAAGCAAATTGCATGCGCGTACTTGCAAAGCAATATATTGAACGGAGAGTAGCCGCCATAATCTGGGCGGTGCTCGTAAAAGTGCCTCAGACAAGCTCCTTGAATTCTTTACTCTCCATCATTACTATTGGCGCTGACTATA
>JAQGAV010002197.1:0-16744 GCA_034691345.1 Phasmarhabditis papillosa
GAGAATTTCCTGCAAGGAGGTTGGGCGCCCCGGTTACGATTTGAATCGATGCAGCAACTATTCTAGAATGCATATTATGGTATGAGGGTAAATAAATACACCAATTTTACAGGAATCTATAGCTTTCGGCTAGGATTAGAGGAAATATAATTCTATGTTAGTTAATAACTTACTGATAAATTCCCCTTGGTAGTCCAGTTGTGCCAATGTAGCCGGTTCTGCTCGTCGCTATAATCCACTAAACAATACACCATGGCTACAATTTCATACTGAAATAAGAATCTACCGTCGAATCCGATATACAAGTGAAAAGAAGCTTAATTCAATCGCTATACCAGTTAAGACATATTTATATGAATAGAACAGGTAACTATTGTGCTTTTCTCAAGTCGAATCTTTTGCTTTTTTCAAGAGAAAGTTACGATTTAGTGAAATTCAAAAGCGAGAAGTCCTTTAAAAGGGGGTATTAAAATATTTAGCACCGCCTCTTTATGTTTGAATTCGCCTGTAATTTGCAAATATTGGGCAGCTGGTATCTTTTCGAAGACTCTAGGCATGTTGAGTAAAGCAATGATACTTTTGTTTTTGGCGCCGCCGAATTGGCTTTAGAAAACTTTTGAGAAAACACATTTCGGGTCTTTTCAGTTTCGAAAATCATAAAACGGTTATTTTTATTGACTTTTATAGACTTCTGTAAAGGTAGCATTACGGCCTATTCGTTAATTCGATCTGAATTAAAAACTAATGGCGGACTAAACACTCCGGGTTCCTGGTTCTCAGCAAAACACCCACGATCGAAGCCTAGGTATCTCAGTGTTTGGAGCACTGGCACGGTAAACGAAAGGTGCCGGTTCGAGCCCTGCTTAAGCCAATTTTCGGAAACGTTCCTTTGTCATTTACGATGTGTAAACCATGGCAATAGCTACCTTTCAAGCCTTACAGAGTGAGAAACGGCCACATCATTATTCTTTTACGAATTTAAACACTAGATTCTACTCAATTCAAAGTGAATGTATGGGTCTAATATAAACGGTGGTCTACGTATTTCAGCAAAAAACGACGCCTAAACTGTTCACTGGTTACTATAAAAAAAAGTTTCGGAAGCAAAAACTTTTCACAGTGGCTTCTTCAAAAGCCGCTTTGAACACAATAAACACAAGAAATATCACTAGCTATGTTTCTAATGAGTTTAGACGAGTGTGGTCTGGTTGTCTACTCTCAATACGCTGTGAATAACTGTTTTAGAAGTATTGGTTAAACTTAGATATATACTAAGCAGTGAAGAAGTAATTCTGTCAACTCAATGCGGTGCGAAGTTGAACCAAATGATATGACAAACCGTGGCAACTTGCCAACTTGGCAAGGTTGGGGAATAGTCATCTGCCGTTTGCAGCAAAAAGCCGGCAACAAGAACAATACATGATAAAGATGAATTGGTAATTAGAAGCACGTCAATTTTAAACACATAGGCCCATTGAAGCACATAAAAAAATTGAATTCAAAAAAGTGTCAGAACTGAAAAGGAGCAAATTGAAAGGTTAGGAAAGTAGGATGGATCAAAATTGGTGTCATTAGAAGTCAGCTACGATAGTGGTGCTCAAGAGTAAAGAAGCTGTGTCGTCTGCGTAGTTTAATGAGAAAGTTGCGTATGTAGCAAACTTTAAAGGGAAGTGTTGCGAAACAGGTCTTTAAATTTCATACCACGGCTTCATTCCATTGAAAGGGACTATATATCTTTCGAAGCTCAGGAATCCGGATAATGCTTGGTTTGGAATGATATTTTGGCTGTGCAAAATAGATAAACCCCCGTGGGTACGGCTTGCTGAAGTCTATAAGGAGCAATTATCTCGAGGTTTAGGGTTCAGGGCTTAGGTGAGCAGGATTAGTAATAAGCAACGGTGTGCCAGCTAATTACAGCCTTCATATCACATGGCATACCAGAAAGATACAAAAATTATAGCCAACTTGGACTACAAATCTATTCCGAAAATCTAATATTCAAATATGAATGAAATACGAATTTGAATCAAATAGCAACAATAGAAACAACCCTACGATATTCTCACGAAGGAGACACAAAATATTGGAAGTTGCCTGACACTGTGGGAAATCGCTTAGAAATTTGTATTCATCAGAAGTTATGAATACTAATTTTAACAGGACTTTCGAACAAAGTATGGTTTGAAAAGATTTGTTTTAATAGTTTTACTAAAACTCAAAGAACGAAATGGTTTCCGATATTTTGTTTACAAGCTCTATACTATACATAGCATATATCGATCGAGTAGATAAACACCAAATTTCACTCACGTTTTCTGGGCTTCAAATATTAACCGTATTCAATAAAATGTTTCCAAATGTTTACAACAACAAATAATGAGTATTGAAACTAACACAAGATATAATAAATATAAAAGTATTTCAAAATGTTAATAATATAAAAAAACTGGACAGCTTATAACTTTATACCAAAACTGTTTAGTCCCAAATTCGACTCAAAAGTTCAACGTTTGCAGCTGTCACCAAAGATTTTGCCATGGAGCAACTAACTATTTCCCGCATTGCAGCAGGCAACGGGCAGGGGGCAGACGTAAAATCTATTCGCACCGACTGGCCGCCTAGTAAAAGTAAATAGCCACACAAATGTACCCATATGTTTGACCTTGAACAAATTGTAGTTATAGCAAAAAGATAAATCAGCAACAATGTGAAACCCTAGAATATGACTTATGATTAGTGAACAGTCTAGTTGAAAAAATTGTACATCTTATTATTAAACACAATTTGTACCTTTGTTATTACAATATATCCCCATTGTATCTGTTTTTATTATGTGGGCAGTAAGTAATATATGAATAGTAGAAACTTAAAACTAAGCTAAGCTGCCTGTCTGCAACCGGGGGTATCGTTGGCTGATGTTTTATATATAAGAAAGAATTATGAGTATAGCTCCAAAACAAGGATGGAATATAAACAAAGACAACTTTCAAGTATATTGCCATGGATACGCAGGTTTGAGGCAGGAACTCACTCATACGACGCATTTCAGAAAGCAGAAGATGAACAATAATTCAAAAAACAATAAAAATCGTTGATTAAAATGATAAAGGAGTTTAGGTTCATTTCGGAAGCCATCTGACGACTAACTAGTCGTATTCCTTGATTTCACGAAATTCGAAAATGTTGCGAACATTCAGCACACATTAGTCGTACCGAATAGGTGGTGTCGCAAAATTTCGCGCTTTTCCCTTCATTCACCAATTACATATATATATTACATATATGTAGTTATTGTTTCTTCAACATATTAATTTAGATTGGCTACGCACAAATTTATTAAGGAACCTAACAACTGTTAAATACAATAATTATAATTGATATTTACAAAATTGACTAAACTATTTTACCTTATTATTACTTTGGCTGTGGCCAATCAGCAAAATAATGAGTTTTTATTCTCTCCAGGTACTTCAAGACTCGAGGATGATCGTCCTCGAGTAGATCTGTAATAGTTTGCCTATATGGTAGGAAAGCAGTCACGCCAAGTTGACCAAATACTGCACAATCAGCCTGCAAATTAAATAGATGATATCATAGTTATTAATGACACACCGTTGTAATCCTGTCACCAAACAGAAATTTCTTATCTCCCAGAATTCCATCAATGGCCTCAATATCTCTACGCAGTAGCTCTTGTCTCTCTTGTTTTGTCATTTTTCCCAAAGCGGAATTCACACGTTTTCTAATCTGTGAAACATTATATTAAAAGCATGCAAATACTATAGTACCGTTTCACTGAATTTCTTTGCTAGTATGTTTGTAATGAATCCAGGAAGAGCCGCTCCACTAATTGAACGATGAAGCAACAAAGAGCCGTTCTCAACACTTTTATCCCATTGTAGTGCACTGGGAAATATTTAGTTAATCAGTCATTATTTGGATGAAACATACTGGAAAGTGCTCATTTCAACCATCCTTTCAACGGCTCTCGCAACAGCACGCTCTTGTGGGTGCTTCATTAGAGGATCCTAAAAAATGATCATTTATCTTATACGAGAAAATGTTACCTCAATGCTTAGCAACTTATGCAATTTCCAGAGAATTATCTGTGAGTCCGTAATCTGTTCTCCATTTAACTCAACGAAAGGGAGGAGGCCTCGAGGTGATTTGTGGAACATACTTCCTATTGGCTGAAACTGAATGATTAAGAAAGAGAACAACTCACTCTTTACCTCATATTTGATATTATTCGCTCTCAAAAAGGTTTCCACTTTGAGACAAAATGGCGAAAGATTTGGAGCCACCGGTGATCTAGGAAACTATAAATACAGCTATGATTAAGTCAACGTTCATGCGTACTTGATACAAATATACGGTATCCTGTTTCCAGTTGGTTTTTTGGATTTGCGCTCTGAAACGCTATAGTTACGCTGGCCTCACAACTGAAAACTTACTTATTTGCAAGAGCAACAGCGGATGAGGTTAAAGTCATGACCTGTACATTCCAGTAACGACTCACTACTGCTGACCGAGTCAACAATGACAAACTTGATGTAACTAAATGAAAACTAGGCCCTAGCATTGGTTTCTGAAAAGTATTGTAAAGAAAAATCAACAATCAATAAGGTGCATGGATAATGATGGTAAAACTATTGAGATCAAACTAAGACATGTATATAAAACAAATTTATTTAAGTTGAATTCAACCCGTGAATATGCAAATAAATTCACATTCCACTATATTTCCTACATATGACAAATGATGAATCTATGAATGGGAAGTCTTATATTCTTCGTATCTCTGTTTTTGCAGTTCGTATTCTTCCATATTCTGAAATGATACTGATTTGAATAGTCTCTGAAACTTGTACAAACATGCTGGTGTTGTATGCTTCTCAGTCTCTGCCTAACGCCTTCTTGTCTACGTTCTTTTTGCGACCTCTCATCCCATAAAACTAACCCTTAAATGTTTATATAATTACACGTAACTCCACGAAACGATACCTATGCAAGTGGCTGAAAAAATGCAAGATGCAACAAATACACGGAAACCATACTGTTTCTGGAAAGCCATAGATCTAGAGAGAAGTAGTTGACACGGGTGTCCCCAATAAACAGTATATATGCAAGCATGAAGCAGTCTGAAGAACAACAAAACCCAAATAAATATTTACTTTCTTATAAATTATCACATTATAGAGTTTACACATAGTATTTGACAAGAATTATTTGTGAATAAATACATAAAACTGAAAAATTGCATTCGATAGAATATGACCCAGTCAAAGATGATAAGTGAACAATTACTGAATATTAATTAAGACAATTGGCAATGATTAGAAAGTAAAAAATCACACAAGAAGTACCCAGAATATTTAACAGTGGACCAAACTGACTAGATTACAGACAACTTCAAAGCTCAAATCCGAAAGAAATAAAAGAAATATCCCTAATATGCTATATTGCAACTAAAAACCCGATTAAAATTGCAGCAAGACAATATTGATAAAAATACAGCCAAAATTACACTTTATCCACTATAACATTTTTCAGCGTTCGCTTGCTATGATCGTACTCAGCTTTAGCACGCATAATCTTTTCAGCAAGACGTCGAGCAACCTAAGAAAATATCTTATTAACTAATGCATATAACAACGAACCTCTAGTCGACTGCACCAAATATGCATCTGAGAGCTATTTTTATTATTTTTGTCCGTATCCATAGTTACTTCTAAAGAACAGAAGACGACTTAAGAACAACGTTAGTCACTGACCTATACACGCCAAGTTATTTGTGAGTTCCGTTCTTGGGTTAGCAGTCTTAAGAAATTTGTACAAAACTCTCTGTATGACGTTGGAGGGATCGTCATTCACCTGAAAAATACAAAATACGTTTCACCTAACCGACAACAACAAACCTGACGACAAACATAACATTGCTTCGAAGAGATCAGAACGTATTGCCTGACTAAATCATCATTAGTGAATTGTTCCAAACAAACTTCGAGATCAAGGAGCCTTGAAATTAAAAAATAGCAGAGGTCACCAACGTTCCAACCTCTCTTTAGTAGAAAATCCATTAATACGCTGCATTTCCAGTTGGGCATTAGCTAATTGAAGAGAGTAAGGTGGCAGTAAATGGAACAGGTCCCGACAAACACGAGGTGGACGGACGCGGCTGCAACGAAAGCAAAAATAATTTTATTTTCTACGCAAAATTGCCTGGTCGAAGCAGCTTTTCTTGACGAACTGGCAACTGTTTGTCCCGTGAGTTCTTTCATTGCCGAAGCAGTACCACCGACGAAATCGAAAATCCCCTGCACAGGTTTTGTTAAAGTATCTACTGCGCCAGTTGTAATACCACGAAAGGTTCCCTAAATTAATAATTCTATACAGCACGATATTCAAATAAGCTAACTTGAACAATACCGCTACGCTTGCTTTCATTATACGTATTTGTTAGAATTGCGGTCGCACCGCCGAAAAAGCCAACTCCAAGCCCTTTGATACCCGAATATAAGTGAGTCAGAGGAGTAGATGAAGTACTGAAATATCCGCAATCATATATATAATGAAATTATAATACCTTTGTGATCTAATCATATTGTGCCGTCGACGAGCTTCGTGCGCTTGGTCAAACGTTAACGCTCCGACACCGGATGCTACAGAAGATGCCATCTGAAACAGGACATTGAAACGACTCCAAACAAAAGCGGTACAACCTTTGAAATACTATTGGATACTCCGTAACCAAGACCAGCTACAAATCTTTGTAAATCACCTTCGATGAAGAGTCCCTAGAAGAAAGATAGTAAACATAACATCTATGAACCAACCTGAACTGCATCTTTCAGATCAGTGATTAATCCTTGGGGATTGCCAAAAGCATCGAGGGTTACAATGATACTCAACGTTTGGTTTTTAAGTTCAGCTAAAAATGTAGTTTAGAAAAAATAGCATACCAAATTATACCAAGATAAAACTTCTTGAGCGTTTCTAGCAGCAAAGTTGATGTTTCGAAGTAATGATACTGACGGAAAGGTGGAAGAATGACAGTAGCATTTTCAAATGAAACCAGTTTCAAATTAAACTGATGCTTCAATTGTCGGCAATCATATGGTAGCCCGGATTTTGGAACAGTGACAACTGAATTAAATTATTTCCAGAAAAGTATATAGCGAATACCACTAAGATCAATTTGTCCCATTTCGAGATCTAGGGTACCGAAATACCATCTTCTTGTTCGCAACGGATCGGGTCGATCCAAACTAAAGTAACCATTATTAGAACGCAAACAGGGAGCAAATTTACTCCATATTGGGAGGCAAACACAATGCTTGCTCCTGAACACTTGCGGCTGCGTCCGAGGCTTGTGCAAACTGAACCAATTTCCATAAGAGAAGTTCATTCAGTTGAACGTACATATCACAAAGTCTGAGGCGAAAGCACTTAAATAATAAGTTAAATAAAATAACATTGAATGTTAACCTCAAACGCATCATAATGCATGTGAGGAATGCAATTCATTTCCAGTTTTAGCGCTGGTCGAGCTGTAGCAGGAACACCAGCCGGTAGTTCGGAAATCGGCACCTAAATTGGAATATACATGTCTTCTTCTAATATCTGATTACAGGTGACATATCGTCTTCGTTCTGTTGTTCCGCTTCACAAAACAATAGTGGCATATTGCTCGACCCGGCCAATTGGTTGTCTGCCTGAAAACAAATTATAGTTGAACAAAATTCTAACAATTCTAGCCTGTATCACATCAACACTAGCAGTTAGTTGATATCCACCATCTGCAATCCTTGCATGCATAACTATGCCTCCAAAGCGAACGTACATCAGCTCTTCATGTAGGCCATTAACAAATGACGCACCAAAACCACTTCTCATTGTTACACTTATTTCGAACACTCCTGAAAATTATATTGGCAAACAAACAGTTTCTACAAAAACCTTTCGGGATACAAGAAACCATGGGCAACGACATTGTTCTGTTCTTATGTTCTCTATCCGTGATTTCAAGCACCAATGTCGGACCATTGTGCATACACTGTACATCCAGAATACCACTGCCCGCCCTTTGTCGCTGCACTTTCCACATCTAAATAGGGAGATATCGTCATAAATAAAAAAATATACCTGATTAAGCGAAACACCATCCTCGTTGGAAGGTGCGTTTTGTTCATGTTCAGCCAGCGAAACTTCTGAATTTCTAGCTGTAACGAACAACGAAGGAAAAGACTGCAGGCATATTCGACCATCCTAGATAACGTTGTGTGAATTCATAATGAAATGTTGTCTTACCGGCATTAGAACCCATTTCTGATATTTTTTACGAGATTGTGCAAAAGCTGTCATCATAAGTTGATTTCCAGCTTTCTCCAGGATGTCCAATACCTGCAGTCAAACATCAAAGTGAGATAGAGAATGAGAGTTTACCATTCGCTCTTTGCTTCTTGCAGTCATTCCAATGTTTTCAATGTAGCCATCCTTACAAAACTTCCAGAGTTGATTGCCGCTACATAATTAGTAATGTGAAAACAGAAAATAAATAACAAACCTTCCATCAATTCTATTTTGCTTATTCAGGATTATTTTCCCCTTTTGCAATGTCTCGAGCACCAATTCACATTCCTCAGTACGTTTAACTTTGACAATACTAAAAACTCAATTACAATTTAGCACAATAAAAATATGAACTTACTTTTCAAATGAAGCTGAAAGCTGTATGAACATGTTGTTTTCGTAAACCAGTGGATCACCGATTTTTTGAATAGCTGGATCATAGATATGCGATTTATTCTCATATACCTGAAGCGATTGAATTACAATATTAGCAATATTATCGAACCTGTAAAACTATCGATTTACTTCCGTACTGATCATCCCATGCATAGTCAACATGACTTCTGGCTTTGCAAATTGTTCTAAGATGACCACCAGCCGAGGTTTCACAATATTGTTGGTATAGAACGGGCACCTAGATATGTCGTTGTCCAAAGAATGCGATTAACACATACGTCTGAACGATTCTCAATCCTGATAGGAGGAGGATAATATTCGGCATCGGTAAAGGTTACATGGAATGCGGCTCCACTAAGGATGATCTCGGTTCGCACAAAGCGAGGAGTTTCATCTGCATCTCTGGAGTTATAGATGAACTTGTATAATATTTTGTAGAAATACCTCATCGTTACGTGGAAAGAGCCAATACGATCTATTCTGAAAGGACAACTCCAATATCGAACATCTGAACGGCGTACACAGATCATTTTTTCGTCTTCTACTTTTTCATTCCATACCAGACAACTATGGGAAGATACGTAAACATGCTCAGATGGACGCTATAACAACTCGTAAAATAAAAATGCTTATTTCTCACATCTATCAATTTCTGATGACAAATAGATAAATTGTATGAAGACTGATTGTTCAAGACATATCGAGAGCACAGTAGAACCACTTGGGTGTCCTTATAAAGACCAGTTCCCGCACGAACCTCGACACCAATGTTATAAAACCTAATAATCAGAGTAAGAATTACACCGGTAATAGTGAACTTACAAAGTAGGTAATGAATCGTGTGTTAAAACCAGTTTCATTGACTGGGCTCCGGGAATAAGATAGAACCCTTTACTGAATCGAGGTTGATAAGTTGCATCCGTCGAAAATCGAGCGCCAATACGGACAGAACATCTGCGATGAAATAATTTCGTTGGAATCAGAAACAACCAACTGTTTGGGACAATCATCGTCAGCAAAACTGAACATAATAGGATGACGATCCTTTGCTCGTTCGTGTTCTTCGCCTTGTCCAGCTGTTTCCATTTGAGATGCTTTCTGTTTGATAACCAACGGGATACCTAATAGTATAAATAAATTCAGTTTGAAGGCGATTCTTCAAACCAGTTTTATTAACAATCCAATAAGGAACCCATAGTACGAGTCTGATTGATCCAGCAACATCAATAGAAGCATGAGCATAAACATCAAGCGGTCTACCTCGACAATCATGCAACTTCATTGTCAGTAAAATCGGTGTCTCCCCAACTGAAGATTTTGTAATTGTACAAGGCAAAAGCGTGGTCAGCCTATCCGTGACAACAGCCATCTGTATTTCTCGTGTGATGTCAACCTGAAAAACAACAAAAGTGAATATTGATACTTAGGAACTTACAGAAGTTATCAACACTTTTCTTCCGGCGCCCACTGCAAACACTTGCTCTTGCATTCGGATTTCTACGTCGATAGGAAGTAAATTCTGAAAACGTTTACGCAAATGAATGATGACAATAAATATAAACCTGAATCTTTAACGGTGAAACTATATCAACAGTATGGCCAGGCAGCGACTCATCTTCTGGGTAGTATTCACGCCGAACCGCGGAGCACAACCTTAGTGAAAAATTGAGTTATCGCAAAACGTCGATTACCAACCAGTAGCTAATTCCTTTAACATTCGTCTCCAGCTTTTGAGTCCTGTTTAACACTTCGCCAGAATCTTTCACGTCTCTCCAGGAAATTTTCCCCTTAATAACTTGATAAAAGACGAACAATTAACTTGCTACTCACTCGTTCTTGAAGAAGCCCTGCGCCAACAGGCAAGACAGTGAATTCGGAATGCGCATAAACCAATGGAACGGGCAACGAGCAGGATGGTTCAAGACACATAACTTCTGTAAAGAATATACGAGGAACAGTTAAATTAATACCTTTTGAAGACTGTTCAGCATATAAAATGATACTGTGCGGCAACCTATTCCGTATCTCCATTGAAGAACGTACTGTCACTACTTTCCTGCCATCTTTTTCCATGGTGACACGGATCACAAGTCGAGCATTCGCAATTCCAACCTAATCAGATATAAAATAAACAAAAAGAAAGTAGAAATTTCACTTTGTTTGCTTTAACCACTCGGAAATATGTTCCGCAAGCATCGACGTTCACTGGAGATATTTCATCCCAACCAACAACTCGAACAATCAATTGACGTGGGGGTTCACGCTCGGTCTGCTGCAAGGGTACATTCCAGAACATTTAAAGAATAAAAAACCAACCGAATACAGCAACAGCTTCGTAGGAAATTCAAATGTAAAGTCTTTATCTTTTCCGACAGTGTTCCACCGAGTTAGCTTTCTCTGGTTACCCCTAGCGAACGCAACGTCTGAAACCGCTGACATAAATATTTAGATTATCGAAAATAGTGGACCTGTTGTAAAAGTCAACTCGCAGCCAGTTTCATTTTTCATTAGATAAGGCAGGTGATCCGAACGCGAACGCGTGCCGACATTTCTGCAACAGTACAATATTATTCAAAAAACAATACAGAAAACAACTGACCTAAAATTATTCTGATCAAAAGAAGACCGTATATGAGGCCACCTAGACGAAAACTGAATAGCCTGTTGAATCAACTGCTCTGTAACGTTGACATCGAATGTACTTCTGGATTCTAAAATATAGAGTTTAAACAACCCTATATCACTGACGATGTACAAACCGGTTATTAACTCAACGCTTTGCAACTTTTCTTTCACCTGGTAGAGTAGTCGGAGAACCTTCCAATTCTCTACAAGTGGTTCCCACCCAAAGAATCGTTGATTAAAATAATCACAGCTGATGGAGAAAGATGTTACTATTCTGTCCGTTTGGTGATCCAGAACCAAGCCTAAACAGAAACATTTACAGTAAATGACGATATGTTGACACTCTACTTGATAGGGATACTCTGAGCAGTGGAATTGAACTTCCTTGATAATCGTCTAGAATCCATAAATCAGCATGATCAGTTTTAATATATATTCGACTGATATCCATGGCTAAAATTACGGAACTAAATAAATAACAAACATCGACGCACGCTTCAGCTCGGGTTTCAAGCCTATTGCAGGAATCAATGTCTTCCCAAAAGTTCTGTTGTAATATTTTAAGAAACCATCAATGACGAGAATCAATACTTTGGCATCTTTGTAAGATAATCGACCGATCATACCGTGAAATTCAACCTTAAACAATTGCAGATTGTCTTTTTAAACTATTTTTACTAACATCTACTCTATGTCGAGGAACAGTCAGTTGCGGCAAACCTGGTGTCCCCGTCGACTTCTTAGTTGTCAAATCAACTGCAAGACCAATTCCCACTGAGAATTCGTTGGAGCAGAGATTAGTCGACAGTTGATCTCCTCTCATAGCGCACCATCCAACGGTCATACTCTGAAAAAAAAAAGTGTTCTGAGACATGTAAGCGGTCTGAGCAGGAATAGAATGCAGAAAACATGAATTACCTGAATTTCTAGATTTGCACACAGGAAACCACCAGAATCATTCATATTCAAAACTGCAGTAGTGGACATCGCAAGAGCGAAACTGTTCCTTTCACTAGGATTCTCCAAAAAGAGTAAATCCGAATCTCTGTAGAAATATCCAAATGAATATCACAAATCTCACATAAAAAACCTCAGAGTAATTTTAATATTCATGGTCTGGGAGCCGGAACAATGTCGCTTCTTTCGATGGTGCATGGCGGACAGCCTTCTATCTAGAACACCACCCTCACATTCAAATTCATTCTTAGGAGGCTCGTCGCTGTCTGAAAATCATAATGTGAAACAGTCAATAACATAATAATACATTTCGGAACAAAGTCGGTCGACAGCAGTACAAAATCCTTAGCATCATTTAGCCAATCAGGGAGAATTAAGACACGAGCGTTCATGAGTACCAAAGTAACTATGGGTGGTTCATCTTTTTTCATCATAACATGAGCTTCCGACATCAGGGACAACCTAAAAATCAATTAATAACTGTTCTGTTTTATAGCAAAACCTTGGTTTTCCCGGTTCAGCGTCACGGTACTGTAGAATAGTGGTGAAGACATTCGAACACTGGTTACCCAATTGAACTTAAACAAAGTATCTCTAATGGATGAACGGAACTACTACCTATGCGGGTGTCATGGAGCTCCGTGCTTTCACATATCAAATCAAGCTCACTCTGAGAGTCGATAAAAACATCGAATAACATTTTTGCCTTTGTTAGCTTGACCAAGGCAAATGGAGTGAAGCGCTTGTCAAAGATACCAGAGGATGGGATGGATGTACCACGGTCTGGTACCTATTAATTCAAAATATGAAAAAAGTTAAAGTTGAATGCTTACTTGGCAGTTAAGTTCAATATTGTCGAAAGTCAGTCGGAAGGACAGTGTAGCATATTTTTGCATTGATGATACCTCCTAGAAGAAATAGTTTGAGAGGTTGAATATTTCGTATTTTATTGTTATAGGTTGCTAACTTACACAGCTTTGGATAGGCTTTTGCAGTACTTCCAAAGGAATAGTTTCTGGAATCGGAATAATAGGGTCGCCGAAATTCTTTTCCAAAACGCCTCTGAGCAGTATATAAAAGTCGGTGGTGGTTCGTACAATGAAGTCATTTACTCCAATGATGACAGCAAGATCAGGAGCTGTAACAAGGAAGGAATTGAATTGATTTAGAGGAATAAATACCGTTACGTGATAAAACACCATCAAGGTTCCGAAAAACATCGGCAGTAAGATCAAACTTTCTACTGAAAACATTTTCAGAAGAGCACACAAACTCGAATGAATCGAATATACCACGACCGAGGACAAATTCATTCTGAATTGACGAACATTTCAAAAAGTGCACTCGAACCAAACCTTTTCTATTTTCTTAGGTTTAGGTACTAGGCGAAGTCCTTCATGAACTCGAAGATTCAACAGAACAACCTTAGCATTATCGAGTAAGCAGTCCACTGAAGTATCTGCAGGAGGAACAATGAACAAATATAAAAACAAGTATCGATACCGTAGCCATATTCTGTATCAATGGAATAGCTTTTAAATAGAGTGTGTGCTTGGCTCATCGGCACGAATTGATTGGATACGCAAACACCGGTTGCATTCAATACTAGAACCTAGATATAAATTCAGTAGAAGATATTGTTGTCTTGAGCAACCTGTTCGCTAGTCTGATTTAGTGGTAAGATTATTGAGGTCGGACATTTCATATCAATATCCAATTTCATTCGCGAAGCTCGCCCAGCACATTGAATCTAGAAAACGGGATTCACAGAGTTTAGGTATTAAACTAACTGAAGATTTCTTGCTCTTCATTATTTGATCTTGCAGTTCAAAAAAGTGCATCCAATAGTCCATCAAGCCACAGAAAAATCTAAAAATTACAAATGACAGTAGCTTCAACGTCATGTTGCGAGATTTTAGTAACAGTGAGCTTGAAGGCAAGTGATATTGTCAGGGCACTGGTAGTCATTTTCCAATGCGCGCAAGCATATCAAGCTCTAACCTGTGTGTATGAACATAGTATAAATGCATTGTATCGGGGATGCTCATCTTAACACTTAGTTCACAATCTCGTTTTGGGTCATCACCTAGATACCTAAAAGCAGAGCTCAGATAAAGAAAATCACAACATTTCAGAACTCACTTCACGATTTGAATTTCAGCCCTAGGAGAAATGATACCACTTTCATTGACAAGACGTATTCTCTCCGGGTACATTTCCGAATAAAGGGGAGTGCGATCGTCAATCTTTAGGCTTGTCATAGACACAGCTACTGTCATAGACTCTGCATCCCCATTGAGTTTCATCTGCAAATACTTTCTATATTACCTATCACCGCGGACCCCAAATTCTCACAAATTTTTCGACTTTCCAAATAAGGGACCATAGCTACGTGGAAAAAGTGAATTTACATAACACCTTGGTAACATATACATAATTCACTGACTTTAATGTGAAAAACTAGAAATTCGCTGCCAGACAACAGCAGTAAGGTAGCTGTCACTAGGAACTGAAGAACCCACCGTGCTAACAATTTCTGCGCCTTCCATTAGGATCACTCCCAATTTTGACATGTTAGCTGGATAGTGCATTCCTATCTTCAATGATTGCATGCGGATAGTACATCCTATAGTGAATGGTTCTGCAGGAATAACAATTTCGATATCTGAAAATACACCTTTTAGTGCATATTTAGAAATGAATGAAGTTTCCTTAACTTGTAGAAAAAATGAGATATTGGGGATTCTATTTCCGAATTGCAAACCTCTCTCGTCGTTTGATCCCGAGCTATCGTTATTTTCTTCTTTACCGAGGATACCCGCAACATCCATTAGAGCAGTCCAAGTTCGTCGGTTCATACCCATATCCACGTCATTCATATCCATTTCGATAGTACAGTTTCTCTGAAGATACTCTTATTTATAGTGTAGTTTTCATTCATGCAGAAGTATTTTTCCAAAATTGTGATTGAAAGAGCACTGTTTATGCTTAGGACTGCTGTAATTGCGTCTATGGTAGCTGCTACTGTTTTCTAAACCCTTCATATTATACCGCTTCAATAATTGTGATTCGCTCGAAATGATCAGATTGGAATAGAGAACAATGGGAATACTGTAAAAACAGCCTATTAGAGAAACTTGGTTCTTACATCCATGCTAAACAACAGTATTGGCTTTTCCTTACATATAGGAACCGGAAGCCTTCTGCCAATAACAGTCATTACTTGCTTTCCCATAAAAACCCATCAGAAACTTGTTAGACGCCCTCAAAACAGCAGAGTTGTATACCCCTGGATATCCTTTCTTTAGCTTTACGAATTTTCAGTTAACATAAACCCCGTAGTGTAATGTAATTGGTAATCATTGATTCTCATTTTGTTTGCGCACAGGTAACTTCTCAGCAATATCCATCCAATTTCCGTCAATTTATCAGTAGCCTCTCTAACTCGTGCACTATCACATATAGGTAACGTCAGTAAAGCGAATATAGCTGTTACATCCACGCAAAAATATCCAATCACGCCCATGTGACATCAAGATACTCCTCTTGCTACTCAACCGTCAAGCATCCATCTCGTACCTAACTTCATTACCATGTTGCAATATTCGAAACTGTAGAAATTACACTTTACGCTATAATTTTGCCAAAACTACAGTAAACTTAAACAATTCACGTAATGCAGTACAATAATACGAATGCCGTAATTGAGCTATTATCACTAATTGCTACAAAATGCTTGTGATTGCGCTAAAATACTATAAGCAGACGGGTACAACTACTTATGACAGTCTAACACACGCCTACAGTTTTATAACGTATTATACTTTTTTAGCTTTCAATCTTTTCGGTAATACATGAATTCAGACTTAAGGGAATGATCTCAACACACGGAATCTCAGTACTTATTGTTGTCCTTATTGCTACAATCGTCACAGCAAACGCACAGGTACGCGAAAGATGTATGCACAACTGAGCCAAGTTTTAGATGGATGGCACGCCAATTCTCATGAATCGTCGGGAAGCCGGCGCATTTCCAGAATTCCTCGATGGATTGAAGGGAAAGAGCATGACCGGCCGCATGAGGTGATAATCATGTTATACAAAAGGTTAATGAACGCCTGTTTAGATTTGGAAAACGTTCACTGGGAACAGTAATCCGCCATCGTCATTTGAATTACAACCCAGTAAGAACCTATGAAGACATTTTCCAAGATCTACTAAGATAAAACCAACGCAAGAAGGTTTCCGAATAATATATCTGAGTAATATATCACATATAAATCGTGTACTTGTTATTTGACAAAATATTTGTAAAAAACTAGAAAGAAATGGCAAACTCCAATTTCCGTCAATTTATCAGTAGCCTCTCTAACTCGTGCACTATCACATATAGGTAACGTCAGTAAAGCGAATA
>JAQGAV010002198.1:0-16730 GCA_034691345.1 Phasmarhabditis papillosa
CATATCTATTGATTTTCGTGTGAGAAATTTCCGATGCTTGTTGAAAGCGTTCCATCCGGATTGTATTCGCCTAGTGAAGATGTATTGTTCTTTTTTATTCACCAACCCCAACAAATTTCATTTTCCGGTATTTTGTCAATCTTTGCTTCCGAGCTAGAACTAACTTAAAAATGACATAAAACTATTTTACAAGATTTCTTCCTTATCAAAGCTGTTAAAACTTGAGAAAACAGAATGAAAACTATTTGTGTAGAGTCGGCGGCCAAGTCTTATGCAAGGGTATACGGTACGAACTGCTTATTGGAGCGCGGCCGAGCAATAGCTCAAGAAAACCCGGGCTATTCAATGGTGAAATGTACAACACCATATCTAACTTATTTTTCAAAAACAATTAATTTATATTTGTGATTATCACTATTGTGTACGTTTTAAATTGCGCAATCAGACCTTTAACTTGCATATCGTTTGGTGGTTAGAAGCTTCACCTCATTAGCTAGAAACAAAACAAAACAATCAGGCTGCGCAGATCCCGCTTCCGGAAAGTTCTTTCGCGTCAACGTTTTTTTGCCAAAAACATCTCTGATCATCATCTATACAATTATTAACAAGTTTGATGAAACACAGAGATAAATGTGTTCTAGTTTGTTTAAACATATAAAACCATTGAACAAACTTTACTAACTTGCACGTTTTGGCTTCGAATATTCGCAAGAAAAGTCAACAAACATACCGTTGACGCGCTGTAATCAACAACAGTTGGAAACCATCGAATGCAAGTAATTTTTGGTTTGTGTTTGATTTTATACTTTTTGAATTAGTTTTGACGTTGATTGTACCGGCTCATGCCAATTGGGGTGGAATCCTGTAAAGAAAATAGAGTCCTGGATTCCAGTAACTTTGTTTTTTTACATTTTATAAAAATCTTATTTATGGGGATCCCATACGACAGAGCCGGTTCACTCAGACAGGTTGATCGGAAGCCTATTTTGTACAGGTAATACAGGCTTATTGCCCCTGGAATCTACCGTTAAGCGTCCCCTCAACTAGCTTAAGCCTACACATCAACTTACTAAACCCTGGCCCCAAACATGTACCCATTATAACCCGATATGACAATTTTGTGACTCAAAGGGAATCGAAATGTTTTTTATTTGATAATCATAATCATTTATACATATACATAAATACTCCATATCACTGCCCCTCATGATACCGCGCAGACCTAGCTCAAGCAAAGTACTACAGTTTTCAAGACTTATTTTAACTTACGGATGGTATGCAACAGTGTTCTATTACTATTTGTTGTCTATATTATAAACTATTCCTTTTTTTAAACAAAAAACTTTAGTGTTATCAATTTGAACTTAAATATTATCTTGCAAGGGAATTCAAATGTAGTTAATTGTCTTCGATATTTGACCGCAGATATCGATCAACGATCAAGGCAGGGTTTATTTATTTTAATCTTATTATATAACATACTTGTATACACAAAAAGTTATAGAACAACAGTAATACTTTTCAAAGCTTATCAAAACATGGTCTCATTGCGAAATCTTGCTCCAAGGTTAAAATCTACAGTATCCCGTGTGAGCAGTGTAGTCTGTATAAGTATTTCCTTTACAAATTTCTAAATTACTTTATTATTTTAGACTACTTTATTTTAACAAAATATCGAAAATCAATAACTTATGACAAATACTTGTTCTACATAGCTTATCAGCTAAGAGTCATAAGATATGTGAAGTTTTGGTTCTAAAAACGTTTTTATAAAACATTTTAACTATGTTATGTATTTGTCACGTGGGTCTAACTGTGACTATGTTCTGTTTGCGTCAACAGGTTTTATATTGTTGTTTGGCAGGCAACATAATATGACTACAGGACTGGGAAAAGGCCGGGCGGGCCCTTTTCTCAAATTTTCGGCCCCGACCCGGCCCGGCCGGCACGTGAAATTCCCAGACTATAGTAATCATTTAGTATATATTTCTAATGTAAGGAACTTTCAAGATAACTACTTTCTATACACAGTTCCCCTTGTCATTTTATCAAAGGAAACTGGGTCTTTTGTGACGGATACCAAAAACCAGAATTAGCAAATAGGAAAAACAGAATAATTAAAGTATTTCTTGGATATTATTCTTTCATGGAAAGTTACCTGAAGTTTATTGACATCGCAGCAGCCATCATATTGCACTACCAATCAAAGTTTCGAAATAAACCTTACATTTTTTTCTAATTCCTATGACCCTCAACCCTCAACCCATACCCTCAAGTTGTTTATAGAGTTACAGGAGGGCCGGCACGAGTTTAGGCCTAGTGGACCCGGGCGAAAATGCCAGAAACCGGGCCGGCCCGGGCGAATCGTGAACATCCCTGATAGAGTTGTTCATTCTACAATACCTAACTTTCGGCTTTTACCCTCATGAGCTCACTAATGACCTATGAAATTTGAAACATTTCAATTATCACATGTTCCACACTAAGTAGCTGATAAAACTAAAAATCCTTAATAGGTTCAAACGATATTCAATAAGAAGATTTAAAAATGCCTTTTAGTTAAAGAATTATGTGGAAACTGGTTCGAACTGTAAGTATTTAGTTTGTAGTTAGGCTTAGTGGAGTACTCTATTTAGGATTCCTAAACGAGACGAGCTTTTTTCGTTTTATTGGAATGTAAATATTTCGCAATATTAACGCATAGATCACTGGATCATCGTTTTTTTCTATTATTACAATATTTGATAACCCAGATATTGCAAAAGCATAGCTTTAGACTCTTATTGAAGCTTGTGAAGCTATTATTGAAGTTTTATATATATTTTCTCAACCTTGTATACAGGCTCGTAACAAGCGGGTACCAACTTTACGATCCGGTACCAGCAAGTTAGGGCAGTTTTTGCTCGTCCCTAGTAGTAAATTGGTTCGTATCTGGCAAACCAGAGTATGTTCATCATAACCGTTTCAACCGGTATCTTTTAAATTCAGAAAGGAACCCTACATCTTGGTTAAGAAAGCTCTGAAAACTCTCACAAATCTTTATTGACTCATTTAAGTTTTATAAAATAAAAGTTTCTCTAAAAGGCGCATGTTCTCTACCATTTTTCTTTCAACTTTACCTTTGAATAACTAATTTTTCTCAACTTTTTCAGAAAAGCATCATAAAACGTAAGCTTTCCCTTTAAATTATAATCTTCCAATCTATAATTTACTGCTTTCTTTTGAAGAAAACAACAGAATTGTGTGTATCTTTTCGGTTTTTGATTTCGTGTCGCACAGCTGTTGTGTGAAACTAGCACGGTGATCAATAATATTACGCAGTGACTCAAATACAAATGTATGTGACCCCGCTATGAACTAGCTAGCTCAGTCAAAATTCTTTTATTCTATGTTTTACAAACTTATTAATAGATATATAGGATTGCGGTTCGAATATAAAATTGTTGCTTATATACAATTGATGTATATGGTAGCTAAATAATATAAATACTTTGTATCCTAAAAGTGTAGTTGTATAGTTAGCGCCAAGAGTAATAACGGAGTTTTGAAAAAGAAGTTGGTTAAAATGTCTCCGAATATCTTCAAAAAACGAAATGTTACGGAATATTCTCAAATAATACACATGTAACACTCACTCCACGATTACTCTTGCCGCTGGCTATATATCTTTTACTATATGTGTTTACTTAAAAGCGTTGTTATGAATATAACTTATATATATATATATATATATATAATTTGATATAAGAGTTCCTGTTATTAAACCTAATTGAATCTTTTTTAATTGAACTCGATGTGAACTTTATATTGTCAGCAATCTTCACGAATCTTGAACTACATATAATCACAACATTATCTTCACGTAACCTTGTATCAAAATAGCTATAAAGTTAAAAAAACGATACTTTTTCTTTTAAAACAGATAGTTTTCTATAACTTTTATCACTTATAACTTAACTAGTCTATACGTAAAATATTTCGCACATCTCATGGTTACCAAGGAAGCTGATTACTAGTTTTGCACGTCTTCGCACTTTTGAACCAAGCACTGAGCGGCACACCTGCTATAGTACGTCATAAGGTTTAAACTAAATACACTAAGAATATTCTAAATAACTTTCTCATTATTAATTATCAAATCTTATAATAAGCTTCAGTAGCTACGCTTAATTCTTTTGAAATATCCCTAATCTTTTACAAATTAGTTGAACTACGTTGAACTATTTGAGACGAACTTTATATGGACACCTAGTGTTTTTACAATCTTTGCAATTATATAACTAATATTATAACTTTAATCTTAGTTACTTTTCTTTAAACCTCGTATTAAATTAGCTATTAGCTTAAAATCCGATACTTTTCCCCTGTTTCTAAACGGAACACAGGTGCTGTTCTCATTTAAGTGAATGGACTTCTTGTTATTCAGGCCTAGGGAAAGTAGTCAAATTACAAGTTGTAAGTGCTATTTACCTTGTATTTAAGAAAATAGAACGCAAAATAGAAGAGTGCTCTAAACAGTGATCTACCTGAGGCTTGGTCGGTGTTGGGTTATGAACTTACAACCTAGCCGTTCTACCGGACGAGTAGCCTTGCATTATTTCGCACTGCTATTCAATTTAATATATGTAATCTGCGGTTAGAATAAATATCTCGGGTGTTGTCCTTATGACGAAACTATCTTACTTCTCTTAGATAGACATTCATATTGGTTAACTTCTTCTATCCTTTGAAATAGAAGAATTCAATCTGTTCTCGTGCATAATTCAGTGCCGCCACCCACTCGTAAAAGTGCGGTGGCACTTGCATTATTTTGCACTGCCATTCAACTAAAAATACGTAATATGCGGTGAGCATAAAGACCTCCCATGCTGTAAAAACACTTTGTCTTCTAGTGATTAAGTTATCTCCAGCAAACAAAAGTCATTGTGGCTAACTTCATTTCAAACATTTCACTTCTGGTGCGTATAAAAATGAATAGGGTTGTTAATAAAGTTAAAAATTTCAAGTTTGCATTTTTTTTTCGTTTTAACTTAATGATTAAAATATACGTAGGGACCACGGCCTCATTACTCTTGGAGAAGACTATACAACATATTTCCTAATAACATTGGCTAGTATTCAAAGTGGCTCAATTGTCTAGAAACATTTAATAAAACTACTTTTATTCCTAAAAAATAAACTGCATTAATATTTATTTAAGCATAAAACGTATTTTACTTAAAAAAAGAAATCTTACAGGGTAGACATTTCATCATTCATATTCCCGCTCTACGCAATTTCACGTCATTCCGAAAATGGCCGTTCCTGCCAGCAAATTGGTTTTTGCCTGAAGTTTGCCGAGAGGACCTGCGTTTTCCATTCAAATTTTGTTCATTTTAAGTAAAGGCATAGTATAATATGAAGCGCGGTGTTAGAATTCTTTGTAAGGTTTGGAATAAAATTGCAATATAGCAGTTAACTACAAACGGCGCTTGTAGTCTAGGTATTAAAATGGATAATATTATTATGCCATTCTTTTTTGTTCTTTCGTAAAAACGGACTGACGTCATCACTTATCAAAGTGGGAAATCTTTCCTTCGAACTTCCTTGTTTTCTCTTGTTTCCATGTTTTCCAGTATAATCTGCACTAATTCCTATTATTGCACTTTTCAGATTTACTCCCGATTACTTTATACTTTATGCAAACGGCAGCAAAGTTTTTGGTCTAGTCTAAAACAGGAGTTAGCATTCCAACATCCGTGAGCATCTGAGGCTGAGGCTGAGCATCTGAGCTTACTTATCCTTTGTATTGTGCTTATCCCTTGCGGGTGCTTCAGCCTAGTGGTTAGAGCAGCGGTCTCTGAATCCGTGAGGATCTTAGGCTGTAGGTTCGACTCCCCGTAGCTGCTGAAGGTTTGAGAAACCAGCAGCTTACTTATCCTTTGTTTTGTGCACCCAAAGATTGAATGTAAGAAAGAAGCCTTCTCTACTCAGAAGATTACGGAATGAATTGCCGCAGCCCTGTCTCGAAAAAATCTATATTGTGATACCACTTTTCAGTTTGACCGATTTTCATTATATTTATTATAACACCGCTATACAACTCTATAAAAGTTAGCTCTTATAGCAGAATATTTCTGGATTCTGATCTTGCTTGCTCTCCTGGTCATACCTGTTACGAGCCGTCTAGCAATTTTAAAAGAATTGCTCATAACTTAATTTGAAATTGATATTTTCGATCTATAACTAAAAAACTAAAAAAGATGTTGTAGGACATCATCATGGAGGTAATGTCTATTTGTTAGATTCACCATTTTTACTAAGTTAGACTTACAATTAGGCTGGGCCCGCATTTGGGCCCGTGCTGGCCGTTGACAGCTATGCTCCTGGTAGCTATGTTTTCCCTCTCCCTCCTCTTTTTAAGTTACAAGCTATAATTCCGAGCTCACAAGACAATATTTTCCACTGAAAAACGCTTCTTGGCATTCCAAATAGCTTCCTAATTGAACATTCTCAATACTTCATTAAAAAGTTTCTTATTTCTCATGAACATAACGAGAAAATTACGTCCCAATTCAATTTATTATAATATTAATTACTTTTATTTTTCATTTGGTTTGCAGAAAACAGCGTTTTTATACGGCTTTCCTGATATTTTAATCAGCGGCTTTGATGTGGTGGGCGGGGTTTGCTAGTCCTTTATGTAGTAGCTAAGCGCTTATAAATCCCATTTATAACTTCACAAAACTCTGTTAATGAGAGCAACTTTATTATTTGAAGATTTTTCCATAGCCCTGCTGCATTTTGTGTCCAGGTGATACTTCACTATCCTGAAATTAAGAAATGGAATGCTTATAGTCAATATAAATATAATAATGTTTCTTATATAGTCAACGGACAAACTGCTTGCAGGGGTATACGGTCAGTTATGCAAAGGAGCGCGGATACTAACGAGTCATAGACTCAAACCCAAACAGATTAGCGCTCCAGCGCAACCTTGGCAGTCCTTTACGTGCAAGCGATCCGTCCGTCGACCATAGAACAGTATGAAGTATGAATGTGCGGACTAAATGCTTGCTAAACAGTTGCAGGAAAATGTGCGGATACTTCACCGACACGTAGTACAAATTCCCCTTGCGCAAATTATCCCTTATAGTCGACGGATGAATCGTTTGCAGAGGTGTACTGTAGAATTTAGAAGGAGCGCGGAAATCGAAAGAAAATGTGCAAGCAACCGATATAATAAATAGACCTTTAAACTACATGAGATTTGTCCGTAGACTATACCTATTATATGTTTTTGAAGGCTTATCGGGAGTCTCTAGATTTATCCCGCGTCTGCGATTTTGTTCGAGTTTTGCGCAAAGAACAAAGCCTAAGCCTATTATAAGATTATATCTTTTTGGAAGCTTTAGAACTCAAATTCCAGCTCCATGCGACCTTATTTTGTTCCAATTATTCACTCCTGCCTTGAACTTTTGTTTGCGAGTCGTTGCCGCGGGAGCAAGCGCCTGTTGAGAATGAGCTTGCAAAACAAGCAGGCCATGCGGGAAAATAGAGCAGTCGAATCCAATATGTTGTTTTAGAAAACAAAATAATAAAATAATGCAGTTTCTCTATAATACTTGTTCTATTTTAAATATTGGTTAAACATATTCTCTGATGAGTTGTTTATAAAACTAAAGACTCCAATAAAATTATGCAATTTTTCTAGAATACTAGTTTTATTTCAAACGGTTGTTAACCCGATCCTCATACCAGTTGTTTCTTTTTTGTTTTTTAGATGTTACTGGATAATTAGCTGTTTCAAACAAATTAGCCCAAATTGTCAAGCTTAGAGCCTGAAATCACGTTTGGGCTCAATGCTTGGGCTCTCTCAACTCTAATTTCTGATTTATGTCTTACAGTATAATACTTATAGTCGGCGGACTAATCGCTTGCAGTTCAAGGTCTAATAAATTAAAATTAGAGCATATCTTTGCTCTAAATGTGCTCTAATTACTCTAAGCAACTCAAAAACGTTTGCGGTTCGTACCGTAACCTCTTGCAAGCGATTAGTCCACTGAATATAGTTAGCTTTTTAATCTGGCAATCTTCTACATTCAGAGAATGCTTGTGTATTGCACTCCTGTCTACTATTGAGAATTAGCTCCATGTCAATCAATACCTATAAACTAGAACAGAGCTGTTAAGCTGGCATGGGCTGACCAAAAAACCTCAGGCCAGGCCCGACCAGCTTAACAGCTCTGTAATAGAAGTTTCGTCTGTAACCAACCTGTCGTGATGACAGGCTTCCTAAAGATTTTCAAATAGTTTTCTTTAGGTACTTTCACTACAAACGGCGACTTTAGTCTAGGTATTGAAACAGTTTTATATATCTTAAATTGCTTAATTTCGAAAGTCCTACTTATCTCGTTACTATTTCAGATGCCTTCCGAGCCTGAATCCCCTCCCCCTTCGCCGACCTTCTCTCCGGGTAGCATATCTTCGCCTTCTTGTCAGACTTGTATATGTGGTTCGGTACCGGTAGTCGGCACCTCCCTCACAGCTAACACTTTGGCCGATTCACTAGGAGTATCGCCGTTGTATAAGCAACAGGAGTAAGTTTTATACCTGGGTGGTCTGTCTAGTATTGCCTTGGTGCCGGTTCCGGGGCTCACGGTCTAGAAAGGAGTCTTAATGTTTACTTAATCTTCCGCTGTTTCAAAACAACCAAACTTTTTCTCAAACCAAACCTTCTATAACCGAAAACATTCTGAAGCTGGTCGAAGCCCAAAGGTTGTGTCAGGTGCTACCGACTCAGATTTTGACAATTGATAAGACTGATTTTGAAAAATGGGCAGGCCCTTTTCAACAAGATTCCTCCCTCCTTAGGCTCTTGGTTTCTGTATGTCCGGTTTGCGACTTTTTGGTCGCATTGATGTTTATACTGTTAATCAAGCACTAAATAAACACTAGTTCCATCTATCTATCTCATATTCCGCTGATTTTAGCTCCGCGCGTTGGAATGCGGCCGCGCATGCGTACCGTACATCGCGAGCTGTCTCGCCAACTGGCGATTCATCCGTAGAAACCGGCAGAATGGAGCAACTACAGGTGAACGGAACGAGCAAGTCGTCCATCGTTAGGTGAGCAGGCTTTAAAGACGATTCGGATGGTTTTACGTAAGGGTGGAATATGTTAGGCTGAGTTCTCAGCGACTGTTTCCGAATTCCAAACAGGGCCGACCCGAGTCCTTGGAGAACCTTCTAATAGAATTTGAAGCAAAGAGTAGTGAATAACGAATAATAAGAGCCGTGGATGTACTCCGTAGCATATCAAACTTCTCTAACAACAACTTCCATATTATAAAAATAAATAAATGATCATCCAACACCTTTCTCTTTAAGCTGAGCTCTTTTAAATTCTAGAGCGAAACATCATTATTATATGTAGAAACGAAAATATGCTAAAATTGTTTCTGTTCAATTAAAATTGTTCATTGTTTCTGAATACTTAGGATAGATCTTTCAAATTCCTAAAAATTTAAACACTTTATGTAGCTGCTTTATAATTGCTGCATAAATCCATTAGTTGATCAGAGATGATGCAACCGAGCGCGCTCATTGCACCGACCACACCGATTGTTATTTTAGAACACCGCTCTCACTTGAGGACATTGCCACCATGAACAGAAAACGACATGAAATGGTCAGTTTGTTTAGTGAAGAGAGTTTCATGAAAACAAAGTTACAACGAGATTTTGCTGTCTTATTCAGTTTACATAGTTTTGACAGATTCTTATCTAGGTTGATTATGTTTTACAGGATTTAATATAATACGTTCCTTTTTCGACTTTTCCAATTTAAATCACTCGGAAATATTGGTTTTGCTAACATTGCAAATACTTTACTACAGTACCCCAACTAAACTATTCTGATCAAGACCTTCTAATTACAGGAAGGAGGCAAAGTAGACGGCGAATCCAGCGGACCACTGGAACTTGAGGCTATTGCAGCCGTACATGAATTGGCCATGGAGGTGTGTTTATTTACAAAATTTGCAAAACATTTGATCTCGGGCGGGCTCGAACCGCCGGCCTTCTGTGTGTTAGACAGATGTGATAACCACTACACCACGAGATCACTGTCTTTTCATTCATAAAAAGTGTTTATGTTTCAGGTCTGTGATATTTCTGTGTCCGAAATGTTACCGAGAACGTCTGATCTTATCTTTGTAAATGTCAAGACACAAGAAGGTAAATAATAAGACTGAGAATTCAATTTTTGACAGCGCCGCAGCCATATTTTATGAATGGTATTTATAGATTCACAGAAAGTGTATTATATTCCCAAGGGTGCGACACGGGAAGGCCCGGGCAGGCCTGTAGTCAATTATTTTCTTTGGTGGTGAGAATTTCAAGGGGTGGCCCAAGAAATTATAATCTCGGGCCGGCTCATTTTAACCCCTGCTCATCACTGTTCGAAATGTTTTCTAAAGGGTGTTAACTACATTGTAAACATAAACAAAAATGAAATGATGTTCCTAACTCTACTTATTCAGGACAAGCCTACACTTTGGAGCTCACTTTAAAGGGCTGGAGGATTGCTTCATCCCATACGGACTGCATGAATGGAGACTATAAAAAGGTTAGTGGTAGGCCCATCCTCTGTGCAAAGCAGCCAGGGTAACAAGAATGACAAACCCACAAGAATATTAAATTCATCAGTAGCTTGTTCACTCCTTTTGATTCCAAAAAATGCGTTGTAGTACCCACGACAGCAATGAATAACAGTTGGCTTTTAACTGATCCGAAGCTCAAGTCGAACCAAACTTTTATATGCAGAAGTTTCAATCATATTGAAAGCTTTTCAAACCTAAATGCAAGCCTTAATCTTAGCAAAAGCTACGTTATTTTCGGCTTTTGGACCAGCTTTGGTTGAAAGCTGGTACGCTACGCCGTCTTTGTGAAACGTTTAACCAGTTCGTTTTGGAAAGCGCATCGAATCATAACCCTAGACAAGAGTACTTAAAAGCTATAGAGAGATATGTTACTTTACAGATATCTCTTCATACTAAATACTATCATGATGCTCGTCAACTTCTTAACTTTATCTCGCCTAATCATACTACTCGGTTCAATGCGGCCCTTACACAACGACTAGAGCAGTTGGCCACAAATGTAAGATAAATGCTCCAGTCAATTCATACGATGCTACTCTACTAGATCGAGTGTCCTCTAAAACCATAAAGAAATTCAGCCTCTTTAAAGTAACTACTTTCTGAATAAAACAATACGAACTATCCGTCTTTATATAAACTAAAGTGGCTGAATGGCTGCAAAATCTGGTTTCGAAGGGCAGTGCAAAAATGGCAGCCCCATTCATAAAAGATAACAATAAAGTCATTGAAATTTATTTAGAAAACTACCATTACTTGATTTATGGTAAAGAGGGTATTCTAATTTACTATGAACATAAAATAAAAAGGCTATTTGTAGTTTCAACAGACCTTACCATTACTTTCATATTTTAGGAACCAATAGCCACTAACTAGGCTTCTCTTCTTCAACAATTTCTATGTCTTTGCTAACAACGAGTCACAATCAAATGAGTACCGGTGTTATTAAATATTAAAGATATTTAACTTTGTCACTATATTAAACCTTTTAATTTCTAGCAATAATGTAAAGTGATATTGATTGATGCATAGCATAATGTTAAACAAGAATAAACATTTTCGTTACCTATTCGGGATAGTGATAGGGACTTCTGCTGTAAAAATATAATAGTAAAACCGGTCCTATATAACGATAAATTCAAAGAAAGCTAGGTTACGCGTAATTATGAACAATAATTTCACCCCAAAATTCAATTAGATATGCTATCCTTGTGAAAATTAATGAAATATATAAAAATATCACATATAGTTGTGTTACTGGGGCCATCATGGAAGTGAGCGGGCGCCATCTGGCGACTACCAAACGAAACGTACTACCTCAGATTTCGGAACATACTGCCTAACGGTCATTCCCTGTAACGGATGTTAACGTTATTCACCTTCTGTATAAACGTAGACGGATCTTACTCATATATTCAAATTGTTTTGTAGTTCCTATACAATCTTAAAAAACTATCGAAGAGGAGTTCATAAGAGAATATCAACAATGTAAAAAACTCTCCTAGCCAACCGGACCTGCACTCAACGGTTTTATAATTTTTATGTTATTCATAAAGATGCAAGAAATTGTAAAGTTCATTCCAATATATTACAACATGAAAACATACAAATAACAAGAAACAATGAGAAACCCGAAACAAAACATATCAAAAACAATTATTCAAAATAATACAAGCAAACATAACAAGAACAAATCAATACCTGGTTTAGATTCTTCTGAATGCGGCTCCAGCTGACGTCACTCCTTCTTTTCCTCCGAAAGCGAATGAATGTGAGGCGGGGATCTCACTTTCGAAAACAAGCTCCTTGCATTCAAACAGCCCACGAAGTTCTTCACTGAAACAAAAGTATATTAGGTGAAACAATTAAACTGTTTATCAATTAGTGGATCTTTGAACAGCACTTTAGTTGGCAATACTTAACAGAAAACGCTGACTAAAAGAAGTTACACGTTGAGAACAGGTTCTAACTGCAACCACATTGTTCAATATTCTGTGGTAATCATCTCACAGAAGCCCGGTATCCAATAAATACCAAATATTAAATTGGGAGCAAAAATTCATCAACTGCACTGTCCTAATAGTGAAGCTTGCTACTCTTTGAGTAGCTAGATTTCCGACCAATTGAGAGTCGGATAATCGTGATATGATATACATTATCATATACTTAACAAAAAAAAATCACGAAGATGACGAACCATGTGAAGTTGCAGCTGAAAATCACAAGTCGACCATTTCCATCAGTAACCAGTGCCGACAGCACGGTCATCAAGTACGCCCGTCGTCTCGATTCTAAATATTATTGTCATAAATGCATAACAACTAAAAGCAACCTCGTTCATCCGAGAGACTCATGGCGTCCCAAGTCCCCTTATCGAGAACAAATCCATAATCACCATTTAGCTTAGAGCGTGATTCGCCGCTCAGAATATCTAATACCTGAACAAAATTTGTAATACTTTTATCTGCAGACAGCCAACCTCGAATTGTATCCCTGACTCGTAACCTTCTTCTTCTGCGTCCTGTTCCGAAGCCTTGCTGGATAATTCAACTGCTGCAGGGCAGTAATCGACACCGACCAAGTTAGTGAATCCCTTGGCTCGCTGAAGAGAATAAAATATAAAAAATAATAGTGAATTTCGCTAACCAGGCGTCGCAGTACAGATCCATTGCCACATCCCAAATCCAGGATTCGCGAATCCTTGCTGCATTTGGTGTCCAGGAGATACTTCACTATCCTGAAATTAGCAAATGGAAAACTTATAGTCAATATAAATATAATACTGTTTCTTAAAGAACGATTTCCTTATCTACAAATGATTCATTGGAGTCGACAAGGGTCTTTTTGCATAGGCATTATGCGTACTATGAATGAACGGATTAAATGCTTGCTAAACGCTTGCAGAAAAATGTGCGGATACTTCATCGACACGTAGTACAAATTCCCTTTGCACAAGATATCCCTTACCTATTTTCCGCAGATCGCCCGAACCATATTTCTCCTTCATCTCCGCAATCCTCAAAATTCGATAGTTCCATGTCGTAACGAGAATCCCAACTATAATAAACAATGTTGTATTGACTGAACAATTGACTTACTATTCTTTAGTCCCTAGGCTTGAAGCAGCGGGCGCTATCACCTTTTCTTCATCAGTCATTATCTGAAATATCAATATTCAACTTTAAATAGAATCTTAGACATAAAATATAAACAAAGAATTCAAATTATTTTATTTACAAAAAAGCTAATATTAGCCCGCAGTGCCGGGTTACAAATTATTGCAGTGACGAATAACGTATTTACGTCTTTTCAACTTTATGCTGGAAACATTCTACTTTTTGTCATTTATGGTTAGTCAGCCAAAACCATTTATTTAAGTTTCGAAGTGACTTGACACGCCCAGTCACATCATAAGGATTCAGTGCAATTGCTACAGTAAAACTGGGCTAAAACTGGGCTGCGAAACGAGACGTTGCCAAGCTCGGACAAGACCGGGGGCAACTTTTTTGAAACCATCTTTAATGTTTGCCGAGCTGAATAAGGACGCAGGCGAGAGGCACCGTGTGACACAGGTCTATTAGTTGCTGTGCAACGTGCACATTGAATCTACCACATGCTATCCTTCTATCGTAACACGGTATTGTCTTCAAAATGTCAATCTCACTTTCCGATATGCTGGCTATCGGCGAAGACTCCCGGAAGCTACCAAAATAATTTTTAACCGAATACGAGCTCGAATCTTGTAAACCCCGTGATAAGCCATGTGGTAGCAAAAAAGTTTCTGTTTTATATTCCAAGCATGGATCCTATATGTGATTTACTGATTAAATGATGGAATTGCGTGGCTTCGCCTACTATTATTTAATTTTGATCTATCAGATATTGTGCCCTTAGCGTTGATCTTTTGTATTTATTTTTAAAATATGTATATTAAGTAACAATTTATTAATAGTAAATCACTGTACTCGTATAACACAACATAATTTCGATACATATTATGAATGCGAAATAAACCCGTATGATAGGATATATAAGGCAAGAGTGAATGAGGGGTCTTTTGTTCCCAACTGTAACTCTTTTGTAGCTAACAATCGGCAAAAAAGAGCTCCAGCTGTGAAAAATATAAAATAATCTTTGAATGTATGATGAAAATAATCCAAAATTAGATCCGGTAGCATCCAAGGCACGGCATTATGTAATCTTTATGAAACTTGAAGCAAACATCCCGCTCTCTTCCGAATTTTAGATACTACCGGTTTGAAAATCTAGCTTCAACTAATAAATGTAGCTTCCTAAGATCATGGTTGGAAATGGGCCGGCCCGGCTGTGGGCGATATCTGAAGGCTCAGCCCGTGGCACGAGCTCACCCCAGCCTGAGATGAATCTCGTTTCATGATCTAACAGAATTATATATCTCTCTAAGTAGTCTCATATAAGGACCACAAAGTTCTCCACTGCCAGTTTTCAGACCATTTGATACGTAGGCTATGGCTATTCCTGTATGCGGATCAGCATGCACAAACTGACCACCGTAGCCAGGATGACCAAAGGTAAATGCGCCCTAAAGATAATAAGGATTACTGTAGGATTTGTGAAGGGAACTGTGTTGTATTGGGAATATCAGTGACCTATCTATAGTGATTGTCTAGCAGTAAACCTGTTAATCGAGTCGTCAGGCATTAACGATGTTATAATAAATAACTTCAATTTATAACCAAATAGCCCAGTTAAAACCAAAGCTAATCATCCTGCGTTCAAGTATTATGTGAAGTGATTCAGGCTTTTGTAACTTAACGCAAGAATATCTCTACTTACGGGAATTAGAGGATGCTTTTCATAGAAGAAACCGCGTCCCTTTGCTACCGGCCAAAGAGTTACCTAAAATTACATAGTTGGGTATTTCTAAATCAGAAGTAACGTGGTGTAACTTCAAAATACATCGGAAAAGGGTATTCGCAGCTTGAAATCACTTAGTCTTCGGCTGATAGTCTTTCTAGACTATAATATGGACCCATAGCTGGTCGTCGAGTTCGCACACCTCATGAACATAAAGCCGAGTAGTTTATTTTTGAAAACCCAAATACGTTTAACTTTAACACAGCCGTCTAGTATTTTAAATAATCATTTCTATACTAACCTCTATTTTTCCATTTAATTATTTTCCCAATAAATTTTCTATCCTTTCTATTCTAACCTTTTCCAGATGCCAACTATTTAGTGTTGGTTCCTGTAGGTACTTAAGAGTATAGTTTGATATAATTGTTCCATCCATTGTTAGTGAAAACAGTCTCGCCAAGGACTCGGCCGATGAGAGACCCGTCACGGCTCCAAGAGGAAGAGACAGGATTGACGGGTCGTTAAGCGGCATTGTGTCCTAAAAAAAGTCTATAGTCAACTGGGACAAATAGTTTAAAGGTCTATCGAATGATCCCCTAACGAGTTATTTTTCAAGCCTGTGGTAAATGGTCGAGTTTGATTGTATCTGTTTTTGTTTTGTGTGTTTTGACAAACTGTTCAATTTCAGCAGTCGACTTGAGACTTCTTAAAAATAAGGACCCGGCACCAGCCGGCTCGGACCGGCCCCGGAAATTCCCATTCATCTCTCTAGTTTCAACTTCTTTGTAACAATAAAAAGCAAAATTATCCGGCTAAAGACAAACTTACGAAGTTAATATCTAGCCATGGAGTGTTTCCTCTGATCTTTTCCAGAATAGGATCCGGTCTAGGCAGATACATAATGGCCAGCATCGGCAGTATCTTAGGGTTCTTTATGATGTCGCGTAGATACTCCCAAAGTGAGGGAAGGGTTACTCTGGCCACCTCTTGCGGGTTCTTAGCACCAATGTCGATTGATAGACCTAAAACATTCTTAATAAAAAACTTAATAACTGTTAATTCGTGCCTTCCTCATTAACTGTCTTAATCACTTATAATTTGAACTACTTTTGAAATTGTGGGTGAGAATTTAGTGGGGGGGGGGGGGGGGGTTCTGGCAGTAAAATTGTGGAGCCAAAGTAATTTAAAGTGTTTCTAAAGTATTTTATGTTCCTGTATCACAATAATAGAAGATGCCTGCGAGGCAGGGCTTCGGG
>JAQGAV010002199.1:0-16722 GCA_034691345.1 Phasmarhabditis papillosa
TAAAATAATACCTGTAAATAATAACTTTAGGTGACTGTTATGCCGTTCATTGCTTTGGCTATCGGTGTTGATGATGTCTACGTTATGTTAGGAGCTTGGCAGGACACGAAAAGAACTCTTTCGGTTGAAAAACGAATGGCTCTATCACTCGAAGAGGCAGGAAGGTTAGAGACATTCTGTTAGCTTTGTTTAGCTGCCAAAAAATTGACTGCAGAATTGCTACTTAGTATTCCGAATATATTTGAGCCACAGTGAAACATTTAATTTTCTTACGGGCTGGCTTGTGAAAGCCAAAACTAGAAACAAAAGCAAATCACACATTTTTCGAGATTAACATTGCTCTTTTAATTGAATAGATTTTAATTTTACTTTAGGTATGACTTTATATAGTCGACGGACAACTTGCTTGCAGCTAAAGGACTGCGAATGTTGCGCTGGAGCGCGAAACCGAAAGGGTTTCAGTCGAAAACCCCTTAGTATCCGCGCTCCTTTGCAAAACTGACCGTATACCCCTGCAAGCAATCCGTCCGTCGACTATATATGAAAATTTGATATGAACAAAAAATCAAAGTTGGTCAACTCTTCTTACCTGGAAATATTTTCCAATGCTAACCGGCTGCACACTAGTCACCCCATCCAAATATAAATTCACGCTACCATATTGACCTAGAATTTTTGGTTAAGTACGTTTGTAACATGTTATATTCAGTTTGAATATACATATAATGAAAATCTAGGTTTACAAGGTGTAGGACTTCTCGAACTACCTGGCAACAAATCCAAGGTGACCGTAATCTTAATGGTATCGTTGGGGTAATAATAATCCGCAAAGATGTAAGTAGACATATTGTTTGCATTAGTTAAGAGTCTCACATCAACGTATTGAGGGCGATACAGTTTTGAAGCCACGGATTGCATAACCTAAAATATCATGTATACTATAGGCCATAACAAAAATTAGTCTGCGGTGTTGTTTGAGGTTTCAAAAATCGTTTGTTCTGAGGCAAAATTAGACTTCCTTTGTGTGGTTCGATGAGCATTTTTTTATTTTTGTCAGAAAAATATGATTGTACTAGTTTCATTTTGTATCCTGTCGAGAAAAAACCAATACGCAATTGCGGAAGCCTATGTCTACCACCGCGCTCTGAAGTCTATTGTTTATAATAGACTAAACTAATTATCAAGAATCCTAAGTTTATTCACTCAAGTTAGTAAGAATAGCAAAATCATACATTACAACAAAAAGTGGCTGATTTGGCTGAAATACGAAAAGCATTTTCAATGACTTTGTAAAGTTAGTTGATCTTTATCATTGTTTTTACCTGTGGTATTTCGGTTTCATTAAAGTGGAATATCGGAGCGTGAATGTGTTTTGAAAAGTATCTGAGGTTGTCGTAACCGGCAGAAGTAACATCGATTGTTCTGTTACCAACCGAAACATCGTCGATGATGAAGAAAAAGACCTAAAATGCTATCTTCGTCGAAACATATCTTGCCATTAGCTGATTTCTGGAATTCTGCTCATTTTTCTTTAAATCATTTAGTTCAGAACCCATCTGTTTGAATATAGTGTAAAACAATTGTTTCAAACATTTGCACGTTGTGATCCTATTTAACTTGATTGAACTCAATTTCAATAGCAAACCAGGAAATTATATATATACCAAAAACAGTGAAATATATACTTATCTTATTTCTCCGAAGTGAATAACGTTTAGTTTCTCGAACTGATCAACAAACCTTCGATCTCCATGTTAAAACTAATTCCAAAGGGATGTTTGCCCCAGTATAATCGGTGTACTTGTCGTAATAGTTGGCAGTATCAGAGAAGGCGAGAATCAAAGAATTGCCAATTGGATAGCCGTTGTAGGCATACGAGTAAGCTAACTTAAAATAATTTTAGCATTAGTTGTTTTCATAACCGGTCGTTTCACTATGAATTTGTGTTTGCCAGATACCAAGTAAATACTTCACTCCTGTTTGTACACATCCCTGAGATTTTCTGAGAGTTTTTGTTCAACAATATAAGTTAAGATTTTGAAAGCTAACCTCAACACCCGCGACAATATCTTGATCCTCAGTGATTGGGGAGGATGGATCATCAAATGTGGGAAATACTAACATTTGCCCGATAAAATCTGTCAGATTTGATGACTGAATAATCTCCCATGAGTGTCCCTCATCTAAATTTAGCGTACTAGTTTATGTTTTTTTTTCTCAGAAAACTTCTAAAAACGGTAACGGTGGAAATATTTGCACTAAATGCTTTCAAATCAATAACTTATAACTTACATTGGGAGAGCATATTCACTCCCACGTAATATCCAATCCATCCGGGCTCCTTAGCTTGCAAGTCAGACACGGTCTACAACAAAAAGTTGAAATATATTCGCCAATACTTTCTTGAGTTTTTTTATAGGTTATATTTGTGCTATCTGTGAGATCAATGATTGCTGATTGTTCGGAACCGAAAAGACAAGTTAAGTAGATCGACGCAACTACCTGGGCAAGGTTATTCAATATAGTGAATCTCTTGGATGTGAAAGCCACAATGTTAGGCAACACCACAACAAGAGTTTGAGCAGGAGGGTTCACATCATCTTGAATTTGGGGACGACAATTGCCTAAAAACAGAAGTTACTAATATAATATTAGGTTTAGATTATTGAATTTTGTTTTTTCCTAGATATTACATATTGAATCTTTCTAGAGTATCATTGATCGTAGTCTGTTGCAGTGTCAACGGTTTTTTGGCTTTTCCTACAAAAACAACTCGTCTCTATTTGATATGTTGGCAATTTGAGTGTAAGTTGTGTATAGCTTACGATTTATCTGATCAATAAACTTCTCATTTGTTTTATTTTTAATCGACTTTAACATTAAAGTTAAGTGTTTACTAACGGTTCAAGCACTGATAATCATTGTAACCAGGTGGACAGTTGCATTGCCATGGGTATTCAGTATCGTAGACACCGTTGTTGAAGCAGCTAAAGAAGATTGGCCTAAGTTGCATTTAATCCATTTTTAAGTATTGCTTAGTATAATTTTAGAATGTAGAACTAATAATTCAAACTTACTATAAGTACTCGCAATTATCTCCGAGAAACTCTTCGGGACAGACACAAGTTCCATCGTCCAGTTGAAATCCTAAAAAAATGACAATGTGACTCCGAAAGAATGACTCAGGTAATCTGGCAGTTGATATACTTTGCTACATATATAAGAAGGAACACTGCTTATAGCATTTTGGTTAACCTCCACCTCTTCCAACGAATTAATTACTATTTTCAAGTAATATAGATTCTGTTAAAGACAGAAGTAACCACTGAATAAAAAATCTTTTATTGCACTTACCTCCATTCAGACAGTAAGGAGAAGCATCAGTGACGACAGCTTCCGCGGGTTCGACATTATCTAAAAACCATACAAGGATTACTTGTTCGAAAAAAGTTTTGCGCTAGGGTTCAGTTAACTTTCATATAATTAAACTAATCAAACAGACTGTTTTTAGGTTTCACTTGGAAGTATTCCTAGTATTATTATGCTAACCAGTTTGTTTGATAGTCATCGCTTCAATCTTCTCCATAGATTTGAAAGCTTGTCGAGTTTCTGGAGCGGCGTCGATGTTGATAGTAACCTCAAACTCGACATGTTGCGGTCTGCGAGCAGCAATTTGGTTAAATCTAAAATTAACGTAATTTATAAGTTAAATGGGCTTTATCGATCTTACGGTATTGTTTTAATTGTCTATCAGCGGATAAAATAAACAGGTAAAAAACTACAAAGTACTTTTAAGTTCTGTAAACTTTAATACCAATGGTTTAATCTGGTGAGAAAAGCCGCTGTTTTTGGTGATGCCGCTCGTCAACTTACTTTATGTTTGAGATCACAAAAGAGTTATGCTTCAGTGTGGATGCAACCTAGAATAGAAAACATGAATTAGGCTTACAACGATATGTTTTGAAACAATTGTTCGGTCAAGAGTACAAGATTAATAATACAAGTGAAAGGTATTTAAATATTTAACAACTATCATATTCAACTATTATTTATGTTAGCGTAAATAGTTATAAAACAATCTTAGTAGTCTATGTAACAATTCGTTTTGAGACAAACCTCATTCTGCAGGAACTCCTTGACTTGTGTTTTAGAGAGTCTTGGTTTATGAGCAGTACCTTTCAAGTAACTCCGTATGTGGTACTGTGTGGCGGACTGGGCTGAAATTAGCTTCATTATTCAACTAGTTCGTTTAGCTTGTTTACCACTATATTTTCTGTTTACGGAAACGAAATGTTTCTAGGAAACATTTGTTTATTTCTGAAATGTTTGGATAGTTTTGCTGACTATTGGATTCAACAGTGAACAAAATATTGGATTAAACAGTGAAAAAATTACTCCACATGAACTAAATAAGGAACTTTCTGATGAAATTACTGTAGCCTACGATTTTAACTACAAACCTGTCTCTATTAACAAGAAAGAAATAAAAATTAACACCGAGAGCCGAATTATCATTCTGAGTGCGATGATAAGGTTCATTAATGGGTGTCTACATTTATACAGAAAAAGTCGTAAAAGAGTAATTAGTATTTTATTACTAGCACATCATATATGGAATGGAATCATTTTATTCTCTGAATAATGGCTCACAGATTTCTGTTTTATGTTCTTTGGTGGGGGCAGATTTTAGGTGCCAGAAAGCACTATCAGATAAAAACTACTTTTTGACTTTTTCGACGGACTATAGTCATTTCTAAAACTTTTCGGTACCATGAACTGTTCAGTAGTTAGATACGGTTCGCCTTTTTCTAGGTTTTCTAGGGATGAGTAGGCTAATATTGCTATTCATTGAAATATTGAAATAGTTATTGAATTAGTTATTCTAATATGAAGATATGCTGTCACATCTTCTTCGAAAGGAAATGTACAAGTAACCGATATAACTGTACGCTTGCATTATAATAAATAGACCTTTAGCTGTAAGCGATTCGTCCGTCGACTATGTGAAGAGCAAACAAATGTGTTCCCCTTTAAAGATTAGTGAATCTTTCGTGACTAGTTAGATTCAAAGTTAGATGATTTTAACTGCCACTACATAAATAAGTGGCAAAAATAGTTAATACCATAATCGAAATGATAATGAACTTGAGGATCATTCATGTTTGATGTAAGTTTTCCTGTAAAAAGTGAACAATTGTGTGGTAATGCCGGTTTAGTGATGTGAACACTGCAAAAGTTCGTAATTGAGAAGTCAAGTCTTAAGAGTTGAAATTAATTTCATGCCTAACGGTTTTTTATTAAATATTTCATTACTATATAATAGAACTTGACCGAACTTCAATTATTTTATTTGTCGATTATGTGTTCTACCTAGTCTGATTCTGCTTTATCATCTATTCAATACAACTATCAAAATTGTCAATGATTATGAAATGTATAACATAACATTTTCTTTACAACGGCCAAATTCGAAACCAACTTTCCACAGTAATACATTTTTAGAAGAAGTCGTGAGGCCGATGTCTTTTTTATGTTTGAGTTAGGTTGCTAAAATATAGTGTTTACCACCTATATATTCATGTACAAATTGTTTATGCACTAAACTGGAGTGTATGTACAACTTTCATTTGGCTTGTTCTTAGTAACCAAGCTGCTCCGAACCTAAGTTACATTGCCATCTTTGTTCTTCGGTCTGATGTACCCATTTCAAACGAGATATACCCTGCCTGTCTTGCTGGTAGTTCTATGGAAGCGTTTTATTTCTTTATATATATTAACACCTATTGTTTCTGGTGACAGTACGTCTACCCTTTGTAGCAAGTTCTACCCACAACTAGATGTAATACAATGTAAAAGTTTCTATTAATGATTGGAGAATTATTTTCTTGTTCAACTCAATTCACAATCTGTATATAGAGGTTCGCAAACTTGAAAGTAAACGGAAAACTTACAATCTTACACCATTTCTTCTTTTAGAAGGTAATAAAACTTAAACGCTTACTGTCCCATTCTTATTTTAAGCAAATAGTGTCAAGTCATGATAGTTTGAGCAATAAGAATGAATTTTGTAGCAAATCCAACAATGCAGTAATTGAAAATTCACAAATGGGTTCTGAATCACATAAAGCAACACATATAAAGAATAGTTTTTGATCAGAAAATGTCCTACTAACCGGCATCATGCACAAGTAGAAGTTAGAACCAGCCTTTGGGTATGAAGAAGTACATAACTTCCCAAAACAATTCGCCTTCATAGTTCGGAAAACGATATTATTCATTATAGAGGTAATGATTTCAGTTGTGGATTATGACAAAAGTATAAAAAGAAAAGAACGTGGATTTATAAAGGATAAAAGGTTTCGCCCATGATTGCCTTTCATCAGATGGTTTGTTGTTCTATATGTTTGGGCGTTGCATTTTAATTGGTTAATCGTTATATTTGTAAGCAGAAAGTTTCATCAGGGCAACCCGGTAGTTATTGAATTATGAGTCATATAGGTAGAGATAACTGTTATCATAATAGTTTATTACGGATCAGAATCTAGGATTTTACTGCGGATTTCTTGCTCCTGTTTTGAATGTCGCACTATTTTTGTGATCATTCACCAACAATGAGTAGTAAAATGGAAATTCCTCGTCATCTTCGGTCTTGATATCAATTCCTGTTATCTTGGATATCCAAAATAAATGTGTGGCAACGCGGACGAAATAAGTATCTAAAATTAAAGAGCGCGAATGTTAAGAATATCTATAGTCCATCTCAAGATCTAGTTTTCCAGCATGGTATCACGAGAGGGGTGCAGTGTTATATAAAATGAATGTAAAATCGGTCGACGTGGTGCGTTTACTCCAAAAGTACATTCATTTTTTATAGCACAGCGCCCCACTTGTGATACCGCGCTGGAAACCTATGTCTTTGGACTATTCTTGGAACCAATTATTTGCGTTTCAATTAAATATGTTACTTGAAGCAAACCCATTTTTGGAATGTCGGTGAATTATTTCTATTGAGAATGTGAAATATTTCCGGCTGTTCTACACTACAACAGTTTTCAACGGTTTACAAATAGAAAATAAAGCAATGCAGGAACTCACCATGTCCGTAATGACTGAATTCAACTCCGTACACGCTACTAACTCCATCTCTGGTGTGAACGATGCCGCCACCGCTATCTCCCTAAACACTAGTTATGGGTTTGTATTGGTCTGCACGATGTTTGACCACGTTAGGCAAATTATAAACGGTACAGTTTTCTACGTTTATATATTGAATATCGTGCCAACTGATACAAGGTTGATAAAAAGAGCTTTTGACCTGTGAATGTAATTCTGTAACTGTAAAGCTTATCTTTAATGTTGATGAACTTTTTTGGATCAAATTCATGTTTTAGTTTCCAGTAGGCATGAATTCATAGAAACCAAAGCCTGGCGCAAAAAAATCTACAGTTATTCTGTGGTATGTGCTATTACAGAAAATAAATACCTTTAATAACTTTTTAACTTTTTGAAACTAAATTGTCACCAAAATTTAATAGATTCAGAAATGGTGGTTAAATTTTCTGTAAAAAGTTTTTCAATCTTTAACGAACTTAACATTTTTATGTGCTTTTCGCAATTGTCTTTCCAAGCATATTGAGACACATAAGTCTAACGCATTGTGTCACTTACTTCGAAATCTCTGCAAAATGAGGTAACCTACATTCCATCCATGAGCTTTTGTCGTGTTACCGCTTCCAACAATACCGACTGCGTCTAGTTCTACGTACAAGGGGCTGCGAACCTTGTAGAATGCTTGAGCGTAGCCAGTATGTTCACCCTCTGTGAAATAAATGAATAAAAGTTACTTTTTTTGCAAGAAAATATGTCTCAAATATGATCATTTGAAGGATTGTTGTGAACCGCTAGAGCTGTTGTAAAAAAGAATTTGGAAATTACAAATTCGTTACATTAGACACATTTTCAAGCGTAATTATAGGAAAGTCTGAGAAAAGGTTCGTTTGGCTACTTTTTCACACTGAAGCCATATATATGTTTACATCATGTTAAAAAACAAACTTACTACCATAACCAAAGAAACTAAGAGTATCGTTTTCAACGGCAACGGGATACTCTAAAAACTCAATTCATTTAAAAAGCTTGATTGCAAATGTGTTCACAATGAACAGTGGATCGAACGATTTCGATTGCGGAGTTATGCGATTTTTGTTTTTATTTTTCGGTTGGGTACAATTTTTGTTTCAAATTAATGTTTCGGTAAAGCAGTAAAGCCTGTAGTTCTGTAAGTCATTTGTGTAAAGTTATAATCCAGGCGGCGAAAATTGTGACCCAGTGATAATCTTCAAATTTCGAAAAGTATTGCAATATCTTTAAACTCATTTTTCTACTGGTATTTTATGAAAAAAATCATATTGTTGGGTTCAAAATATATAAAAGATAAGTTATACATTATAATTTTACAAGAAATCAGCTGGAAAAATCAAAAAGGAAATATAATGTTTTTCGATTGTTCGCAATTCAGCGTTATTTTTGGTCCACATAGGGTGCCTAGCGTTACCAAAAACATGAGATTTTGTCACGGAGTATAGTGAGATCCAAATCACGCAAACAAAGTTGTCAAAAGTTTCAAAGAGAAAGAAAACGCTTCTATAGAACTTACCAGCAAGACATGCAGGGTATATCTCGTTTGAAATGGGTACATCATTGCCAAATGGTAGATGGCAATGTCACTTTTTTCATAAACCATACGTGAGCGACGTAATTCCACGTAAGAAAAGGAAGAATATGCCTGAAATAGTTGACTACATTTCCAATAGTGTTACCGATACTATAATAAACTTAGGTTAGAGCCAGTTCATTGAATATTTTGAAGAATCAAAGAGTTCCAATATGGCTAAATACTAATGGTACTTTCCGACGTCTTCTCATGTCAAAATTTTACTCAACTCACATGATCTACTGGAATTGTAAAAAGTGGCTTTCCGCACTTATTTGCATCGGTACAAGAAAACCAAAAGCTCGCTACGTTGTTTACTTTGCTGCAATAAACAACATATATCTAACTTCAACACTACTTTCAATTTTTTTGTATACTAAAAATTCAGTGAAATTCTCCACATAATGGAATCCGCTTGGGTGCGGATAGGTTTTAAGAATTTGTGGTGAGAATAATTGACCTGCAAAAGTGATAGGTTTTTCTCAACTTACTTCAGATTGCTCGACAAGCAGTGTGCAGCAGTCAGAACGTGCCTTGGACTTATCAGCGATGCACTGCATCCACCGAGACTTACGAGCCATGGCGATGCGGTCCGGTCCACAACAAATGAACGAACTGCGCGCCTTGCTCTTGTGGTGACGTTGTCTAAGTTTTATATAAAATTGTCCTGAACTTGCTCAACTAACCAATTTCAACAGGTGGTCTACCGCACGTTTTCTTTAGGTTTGCTGATTCTTCAGCCGTCAGCTGTCCCGGATTTACCGCAGGATTCGCAAAACCAATTGAAGGAAGCCAAAGAAAGAGTAAAACGTATATGTAAAACATGTCTATGTGTTGTAATTAATACAATATTTTATGTTCATTTTATACATTTTTGAACAAAAGAAGTATTCAATAACATTTGTTCGGGATGTTGCTCACTATTGTTGCAAAATGTCTGGTATGTAGACGTGGTAGAAGTATGTTTAAATTTAGAAAACGGACTATGGTACAGTCGGATTCAAAAGTAATATGGCTGGGTTAAATACAATTGGGTTGTATGAGTGTTGCAATATTCTATCTGAGTAATGGAAAGCAAAAGCAAGTTTGCAATCTACTGATATCGCGCGCGTAGAATGAAAAAAAGACTCAATACGCAGCCTACACGCGGTATTACTTTTGAATCTGACTATATACATTGTTTCAGTCAAGAAATTACGTTGTTCTTTTGCGTAACCTGAGTTTTCTCGTTTTTCAATTAGTCAGTTATGTTTTCGCAAGTTTTACAATTTTAAACCAATTCACAAAAACAATCAATTTTAGACAAAATATTTATCTTAACACTCCTCAATCACATAAGGCACAAATATCGCTTAAGAACAATAAAATAGGAAAAGAATCATAAACAGATCAAACAATAAAAATCATAAAATCGATAAAATTAAGAAATGTTATGCAATTGAGTTATTATTACGCTTAAACCATTAATACAATACACTTTATTATATGCATTCTATAAAATCTTCTATTTGTGCGACTGGAATATGCATAGTTAGTTGAAAAGTTATATATTAGTTAACCATATATTAGCAACTTAAAGCTTCAGTGAAGATTCGTAAAAAACAACTATTAAGAATTTACTAAATTATATTAACAATTTCAAAAATAAAACTTTTCATACCCGTGAATGTCACGTGTATTGATTTTTCAAAACATAAACAAATTGAAAACTTTGAGAAAGTACGAAATGATAGGTGGAAACTTGGGGCTTTGTTGAATCCTATAAAGTTTGGAAAGTTAAGCCAAGTGTCCTACTCCTTAAATGCAATTCAAATATGGCAATTACGGAAAACAGTAAGATATACAAAGCTATATGGCAATTATGGCTCTCAGATCTTAACATTATAACAAGCACTCTCGTAAAATTAAAGCGTATATAGGCGTAAAATATTTAAACACTTAAGATACGGAATGTCACACGGATGCGTTATTGATAGTGTTTTTGAAACAAAATTTGAGAAGATTTGGGATTGGGGGCATATGTATAAAACATGACACTGTTCTTATATATTTAGATACAAGCATTTAAAAGACAGTAGACAGTTAGAGAAGTTTATCCGTCGATGGAATCCTTCACGAGTTGCGGGACCTTTGAAGAAGCCTTATCATCGCCCGGTGGATCAGTCGTTATGTGTGGAATCTGGTGATGTTTCACCTGAAATGAAGCAAGTAGCCTTATTTTCTGTTAAATTTTCTGTATCCCTTCATGACAGCAATCAGTAAAACTCCAAGTTCAAGCAAGAGAAAAAAAAAATCATTCGGGGCAGTTTCAACCACATTCAGGGTTTGGCTAACTTTTTATTTCCGTTCTATTGAAGAAAATAGATTTACTATAATAGAAGCAAAGATTTTTCTGTTTTCTAGCTTGAAACATTTGATCTCATCAAAGACTGGTTTAGATAATTCATGTTTCAAAAGCAATTCGATTCACAAAAATTATTCATTTGGCGGATTAGTATGTCTTTAGGAGGGAACTAGTTCACAGCACAGGCATTCTTGAAAGGCCAAAAGCTTATAATTGAGGGAAAAGAGGCAACCCCATGCTGTATATTCTTTTCTAATGTATCAAGCAAACTTAGTTAAAACCGAACCTGATGACTGAGGGGTAGCTATTTCGCCTAAAAAGAAACGTTCACAAAAGCGGGTGAAGGATAGAAAAGCTGGCATCTAGCAAATTTTTTTAACCATTGTTTCAGAAATAATCGCAACCAGCAATACAAAAATACAACAACATTGAAATACTTCAAAAAGTGGTGTTTACTAGTTGTGGGCTCTGGGAGCAGTTTTAACTTTCCTTCAAAACAGTAATACTACTACAAAGCACCAGAGAAAGATTTTTGAGCAATGTTATTCAACATTGGTTCAATGTGATACAAGATACTGAGAAAATCAGTGCCGCCTGCTTCTATTCTCGTTCTAGTTTATAATTTATTAACTTGCTTGGGAAGTCTGAAACAAGAACTAGGTATTTCAGTGCAGTTTTCTGATTAGAAGCGATGTTAGATTAAAATATATTCACTTTTCAGGAAAAGGTGTCCAACACCGCTTTAGGAAGTTTAAGAAAACCGTACCACTGCTCCGTCCTGCTCGGCCATTAGCCTGGTTGTCTGTTGGTGGTTCATGTGCCCGTGTCTCATGAACGAAGGGGCGGCGTTCGTGTGAGTTCGGCTACAAATATTATAAATAACTATTATACTATTATTACTCATGTTTATGGTCTGATACAGAACTTAGACCGGTAGCACGGTGAGCTAATAGGTTTTGGATTTTATATTTACACTTTAAAACGCTTCATATCATCCTGCCGGGATACCGATCTACTTTTTGTTACAGACATATATGCCCATTTTGTAAAGATTTTCATTCGGTTGCTTACATAAAATAGTTTTAAAAATATAAAATGTTAACGTGTCATATTCAGTGCAAGCCAATCCAAGAAGAGCAAAATCAGAAAAAAACTTAGAGTTTCGAGCAACAACAAAAATCTTAAATATATAAATAACTGATAAGCTCAATCATGCGTAGTCAAAGTGCTGTAAATGTTGTTAAGCTGATAAAATTAGGAATACGAAAATCCATAGATTTCTATTAGTCTTTTAACAGCAACTATTGTTCTAAAGTCTCGAAATCTATACTTCTAGTTAACACGCTAGTTCACCTGGTTTTGCTCTACTCTTCTAGTACGCATACTGAAATTTTAGAAATAGTGGTTACTTGTTTTACCTTGACATAGTCTTTTTCAATCACAAATACTTATTATTAATATTGTATTTCTTTCATCTAACTAAATCTTACTTCTAAAACGCAAACAATGATAAGTTTTCTGTTAGATAAATCTCAGTGCGATAGTAAGTTGCATGACCAAAAACATGCTATAGGTATGTTAAATGTGTACTCTTTTTGATAAACTATTAATAAATAAACATAAATAAAAACGAAAACATAATTTCATATCCTCTAGACTACTAACTTATATTAAAAGATAAATATTTTTGTTGCAAGATACGTAAAGCCAACCTATGATGGTTCCTGCCCATATACGAAGTAGTATTATTGGCCTCAGTTCTGACCGACGTCAAATCATCAGTGTTGTTCTGAGTTGCTGGTGTTTGAAAGTTACCTTGGTTTTCAAGCTAAATAAGTAAGTTGAGTTTAGGCAGTTTATGAATATTGAAAGTTTCAAAGAAACATGTGGTTAAAGATAATTGGGGAGTACAATTTGAACTTTAATGGTATGTTTATCAGAAAGATGTCTGCGATATCAACACTGTTCTAACACTAGCATAATACAAGGTCTCATTGGAAAACTTTTAATTCACAGGATGAGAGCACAGTATTCGTTAAATTTTGAACGACTTAAACCAAGCAAACCTGGTAATCCCAGTTCCTTCGTCTTGGCTGGTTTCGTCGGTTCCGTCGCATACACAACATAATTAAATACACAAAAAGAATAAGGTGTCCGGTTGCCTGAAATAAAGTAAACTGTGGAAGGGCACCTAATTTGCCGAATTGTGTAATGTAAATTTCTCAATATGCGTTTGCCAAAAATTTCAAGCTAATGTAATGAGGGTGATTTGTTATTATTTCATAGAGCCGCTTGAGAGAATTTGAATTATGTTTGAACTGTTAACACCAACCGTGATTATAATAAAACATAGTCGCATGTCATTCAAATAAGATGCTACATCGTGTAAATCGTCAGCCATCCGAATAAACTTGTACGATTCGCTGAAAAGATAGGTATACAGAAAGTGTTATTATATATATTCCCCAACCGTTTTCCCTGATATATTATTAAACATTGACCCTGAAAATTACCAAACTCTATGGTTACCTAACATTTTCCTTTAAAAAAATGTTTTGAAGATTTGGCTAATAAACTTTGAATTAACTAACTATAGTCGGCGGCCAAGGCTTATGCAAGGGTATAAGGAACGAACTGCAAATTTTATTTTAGCGCGGCCGAGCAATGAGGCGCAAAAACGCGGACAAGTCAATGATGCAATGTACACATCACATGTAACATATTTTTCGAAACAATTAACTAATTTTAGCGTATTTTACGTTTTTCAAATTGAGCACTCAGACCTTTAACTTGCATATTGTTTGTCTGCCGACTATAGTTGATCTATACAACGACAATAATGTTTCATGCAATAAGAACTCCTCATAATTGAATCACCTTTTCTCAATTACAGAGGACAGTATATCTTGTAATACACCCTTGTACTTATCAACATCATCAAGAGGCATTGGGATATCTAGTTATTTAACAATTTACGTAAATCAAATGTTACAAATATATAGAAGTTGTCTGATCCTATATTACAATTTGGATTGACCAAGTAGTTATAATCTTTACTAGCGTGTCTGGCCGAATGAAAGAAAATAATCGAGACTAAGAAACATGGAGGTAGTTAATGACAAAACACGCTTTAAGAACTTTGAAACTTTTTCTAGAATAAGAAATAAATGTTCGTGCCCCCGAAGATTGAATGTTAGAAAGGAGCCATCTCTGCTCTTTTTTTTTATAATTCCGGAAAGAATGGCCGAACCCCTGCCCTGAAGAAGTCTACAGTAATTGCGTGATATGTGCGATTACATAAAATCAATAACTTTCGACTTTCTAAAGAAATAAGTACGGCTGGTTTGTAGCCGTTGCTAGAAGTTAATCGACTAAGTGATTTTCCTGCAATTTTCGAGAAGCGCTCGCTAAACAAAGCTAATTCGAAACGTATGTGTACTTGACACCCCCTGAATAGAGGGTAGGATACGAAATATTACTTTTATAGGATGTATAAGGATATATGTTTTACTCAAAATACTTTTAACAGTCTCCAAAGCCATTATAACATAACATTTGTACTATTTTGAACAGTAAAACTGTTTCAGAATAATATATTTGACTGCAAATATCGCCAATTTATTGCCAAACATTTGGTAGATTTTTTTTCTATTTCAATCTAAAAATTCAAACTCTAATCTAAAATCTGAAAATTCGGAATTTATAGCGAAAATGCAATGCTACCAAAAATTGGGTGGATACAAGATTTGATGCAAATGAACAATGCCGGCCAGCGGCTCCACAAAACCCCATTCGCTGAAATTTCGAGATTGTAATTAAAGAATTTGATAGATGAGCTGTAAATATTGTGGGCATCCATTTTAATAGGAATTTCGCATAAAAACCGAAATTTCGTATGTACCAGTAAATTTGGTATTCATATTTTGTCATATTAGCAAAACAATCAAGTTAATTATTTTTTAAATGAATAAACTAAGCGGGTAACGGCTAGTAATGTTAAACGTTAAAAAGTTTGCATATTTATTCTAAAAGTTATAGAGATATAAAGAAGTGTTCATTATATAGAAACTAATTCTATATTCATAACGCTTTTTGAAACATTTCAAAATCTTAAACTTGAAATAGACCGAGTAGTTATCTTCGTAAGCTTAAAGGAACTTTGCATTAGGCAATATGAGCTATTAAAGTTGTTCCGTGCAACTAGTCTCGTTATCTAGTAGGAGGGAGACGTATATAATTGGCAAAACTGAAAGACGAAACCCAGAAGGATCGAGTTCAGGGACAGCCAGAAATGCAAACATGGGGTTACCCAAACAGATTCATAATTAGAATAGGTATAGAGCTTATATTGACCATTTAGTTATTTATAAAAAAATATAGTTTTCCTATTGCTAAGGTGTTTTTCAACATCTTGTAAACTTGATAACGTTTCCCAACCAGCTCAGATATCTGATTGACTATAATACTGGGTTGTCATACTATAATCTGATTCAAGAGGAATAATGGAGTGTTACTTGCGTATTTTAAGGAGATTTTGCGTATATTTTCGGTTTTCCAATATTTCTGAGCCCTTATCAACGAGATTATTTTTCGCTCCATAATTACTCTCGAATCAGACTATATTTAGTGTATATGATCCAATTAAATTCCATTTGATATGCTTCGATTTGAACGAAACGTAGATCTAATTTGCTGTAGTTCACTTCAAACACTTACTTCTTCATTATTATACGCATTCTATTAGGTTAGATACATATCACCCTTAGAATATTAACAAAATTCGAAGTTTGTTAGCTGTCGGCAGAATAAAAATGCATATTCCGAAAAAATTTCATTGAACCTGCAGCTTATTCAAACTTGCTAGTGCGTGACACTCTGAAGACTGGTTTGAATAGCACAATTCTGGAACTCATTAATCATGCAGAATTCCGCTGGTTTCGTACGTGAATATAGGCTTATTTAAGAATTCACACAAGTAGAATGAACAGTTTCAAAATCAAGAAACCCAATGCTTTCCCACTATTTAGTCACTTACCCGTAATCTGGCGGCCTATAAAAATCCATCAGCTTTCTAATAAAGTAGGACAGTTTCTTGACGGTATGGAAATCTTGAAAGTTTAAATATTCACAAAAAGGATAACTAAGAAGAGGAACAAATAATATTTACTGTAAACTGTGAACGTCTAGCGAGTTATGTGGTCATGGTATTATGGACAACCTTCCTTTGAATACGTAAAGTTGAATATCATGATATAACGTTTTTTGATTGAATCATTTGCAAGCAATTGAAAAAATGTGAGCAAAACATTTCTATATTCGAATCTCAGTTTTTGTCTCCGTAAAGTGCAGCGATTTCAAGTATCGGAAATGCTATGTGGGCATTTCTGCAATTATAATACTTCTGCGTTGTTCTTACACGACGAAATGGTGATCTGTTAAACTAAAGAGCATAAGGAAAGAACCGCGGATCCGAAATTAACTTTCGTGTATTTCGGAAAAGTCTATAGACCACATATAGCAAAGACGAATATATAAACAATTCCAGTGGGATTGAGAAAATTTTTGAACATAAATACCATTGTAATTGGATATTAAAAGTATTTTTTTTAACATAAATACCATTGTAATTGGATATTAAAAGTATATATATATATATATATATATA
>JAQGAV010002200.1:0-16717 GCA_034691345.1 Phasmarhabditis papillosa
CATATTTTCAAGCCAAATCGCTAATTCAAACATAAAGTTGTTTATTTACATTAAATTCAGTTTAACTATAGTGCTAACTAGGGAACGTTCTCAACTCAGGTTGGCATTTCAAAAATCGAGCAACGTAGGTCGAAAGGTACATACTAGTGGACCTCTGAAACGTTTTTATTTTTTGCGGCAGAGCCCCTGGTAGTGAGTTATAGACCTTTAAAAATTGCAAATTTGAAGCGGCGAATAGTCTACAGTTATAAGTGAAGTCAAAAGCAACCGATGTGGTGTAGTGGCAAGTGGCTTGCTCACTAAGGGAGAGGTCACGAGTTCGGAAACCCCCGTGGAAAATCATTGGCCAGTATACAAGCATTTTTGGTTTCAGAGCAAATAATCCTTTTTGAAGAAATATGTTAATACTCACTTAGTTCCTCCTAAACCTTAGACAACGAAAATTATGGGCTTTTTTCTTCTAATACATTTTTTTAAAGAAGACTTGGACTATATATATTGTAATTCGGTAGTCTCTATTGGCCTTATCTCTTTACCTGTTGCATATCGCAGAGGTCACCATTTGCCGCAATCTTTCTATTCTAATAAGACATATTTATTAGTCATTTGGTCACATCATAATACTATTGATTTTTGAACCTATGGATTAGGCTAACCGTTTACCATCAAAGCTTGTCTTAGGTTAAGTACAGGTGCCATTACTTGTTTACTTGAAAGAAACCGGGGTGTTAAAGTTCACAAAATAACTAAACTAAATTTTTAATCGATTGCTTTATTACTTAAACAATTGTCTTACTATTTTTGTAATTGTTGAGATTCTCTCTGAATCTTTCATTAATAGATAATTGAGATACAACATACTATAGACTCATGTTGCATTTTAGTTTTACCTAATTATATTTTACCTGCTTTTTACAATTATCTATAAAACAATCAGAAATCTTCTTTACTAATCGTAGAGTATGTATATGCCTGCACTATATTTTTGTTTTTTCTAATTCAGTGTCCTCGCAGGTGCAGACTAGTCTGGTCCCTTGTAGTGCCGTGTTGGCCCGTTTTCTTCTCTACAGATGCCCTATATTTGTGAACTTTTTATAGGCTTTAGTAGCGGCAGCTGTCGTAGTTTTTAGCATTCTAGGGGTTGGATAATCTAAGACAAGGAGGAGCAATACAGCATTATTAGATATAGATAGTCTTATAAAAGGAGAAAGCTCATATTTTAGACCTATTACTATTTCAGTTAGACTAATTATTACTTTGTTACTATTTCAATATTATATGTTATTAAGAATAACCCTGTCATAGTTCCATTTAATAGTTTCAATAAGAGTTGAAAATCGCTCGGAAACTTTTCTAAAAAAATATAATTAGCCAAAAATGCGCTTGTAACTTTACATTACTCTTAAATCCAATTATAGAACGAACTCCGTGTTTTTCTCGAAGATACATACAACGTTTTTGTTTGCATTTGTACAAGTTTTTTATCTTTCAAAGTAACTGCAGACCTTTAAAGATAGCCTTAACCGCTGTATATATAAACTATAGTTCTTCACATTTTCACAGTTTTATACTACATTAGCTGGTTCTAGGTAGAAGTACTTAAAGCTGTATTACTGGCGGGGGTCAGGTACTATTTGCCCTGTTAGGCCCTCTTCTTGTATTAGAATAGTGCGTATATTGATTGTCTATGAGTTTATTTTGTATGCTTCATATGTCTTATTGACATTAACATATCTCTATATTCTTATTTACAAGAGGAGACGCAGGCATTGTAAAACAGTCAACCAACACTCAGGATGACTAAATATTCTATTGATCAATCAATAGCTAGGCCTTTGTTTTGAGAAAATCACACAATACAAAAGTACTAGCTAAAAGTAATTACAAAGGTTAACCGTTATTCTTTTATAAATATGAAAATTCAGTTTGTTTAAAAGCTGGCTCTCACCGGGAACTCTCGATTTATAAACCAGTTACGATTTTGTGGGATATACAACAGTTTCCCCAACCATATTAGTAAAAACTTTAGTTTTGTTATGTTGTGAACGTTGTTGATAAGTAATACAAAAACTGTATACGTTTACTATTCTAGTACTTGTGGTTGCTTAATTATATACATCACAGAAAAACTTTATATTCTGGTATTTTACCGATAACATGTATTCTCACCCTGAGGAGGACTTCGCATTTCGATTTTTGACATTTTCTACGACTAGCAATAGACCTACGAAAAAAAGTGTTCCATTATTTAAAAGAAAAACATTTTTCATTCATCTGCTTAGCTCTAGAAAAGGTTTGTAACGTTTAATAACATTGTCGTATTGTATATATCATTCAATACTAATTTCATTCACAGTTTTTCCTATCCCAAGAGAATTTCCGTTAATTTCATATACTTTTTACTTATAACAGACACTTTGTACAGTTACACGTTTGTTATTACAATTCAGCTTTCATCATGCTTTTCGTATCTTATCTGTCGGCATCTGTGATCTACCCATTATTTAAGTATTATTGATTACTACCTAAATGATACTTAAATAATATAAGATAATATAAGTTTGTTTATTTTGTCTCTAACCTCTTCTCTTTACCTGTACTACTTATGTCTCTAGCCTTATCTGTTCCCACTAGGGTTAGGGGTCACCAGTTGCTATCTTAATGTTCCTTCACACCGCCATTACCAACAAAAATAACTGTTACATATCAATTTAGAATTATTCTTAATATATTATTTAATTGTAAACATAGTTTATAATATGCTTTATAATTTAACTAAGTCTGTAATCTCAAGTATTGTGAGACACATCTATAAATCTACAAAACAAGTGTTAAGTTCTTCATTCAAAAGAATCACCAATCCTTGATAGAAAATGTTTTATCAACTATTTTTATATAATTATTATATTTTTGCTTTTCACTTTCTGATACCTTAAGAAAAATTACAGACAAAATGCCATGACCCATAACACTTGTTAGAGCTGGGCCAGCCATAGGTATGATAAGCAACATTTCACATATGAAAGACGCGCGTAGATCGATAAATATTTAGAAAGAAAAGGAACGTTTATTACTTTGTTTGTATTTATGTTAAAAAATAACTTATAAGTATTTATTGATTACTGACAATAATATTCTCTGCTCTATTTTATGAAGAGTTTGTTTAAAAGATTTACTTGTTACAGAACACTAAAAAATTAACCATGTATCATTAAACTTATTTTTGAATTTATTGTTTCTTTTTATATACTTTCTTTATCAGTTTTAATTGACAACTACTGTCAATAGATGGCTACTAATTTCGCATTATCTTAGATTTACAGACTTATTGAATTTAATTCTTTGGCTCTTACCATTTTATTTGTTTTTACTTATGCTATATCAGTTTTTCAGGTTTTTTATCGGGTATTTTGAGCCTGTAATGAATTAAAATGAAACATCAAATATTACTATCATTTTTATTTTTGTTCACCGGACAAGGTGGATGGTGTCAACCAGCCGAACTATACCCTTCAATAGATCCAAACCATCATGGTGCTGGTAAGTTATAGTTTAACATTTCATATTATTATTGTATTTGGTGACCTAAACTAAGATCACGGTATAATTGTATTCAAGCTGTTAGAAAAATACACGCTTACCACCTTTTAGTGCTATTGTTTTTCAAATTTACTATTGATCATTCTGAATATTGAATTAGTTTACCGTGCTGGTTCTACATCAGATCATTTTCAATTCAAAATAGCTCTAAATTTTACAATTTTCAGACAGTAACCCGTGTTACGACCGAGAATCAAGGAAACCGCAACGATGCGTTCCGGACTTTATCAATGCAGCCTTTAACCTCGAAGTAGAGGTTACTAACACTTGTGGAGTACGATCCCCAACCAGGTACCTATATTATACTTTGTAATGGGATTTTACAATCTTTCTTTGAATTAAACTAAATTGTAAACAACAAACTGCATACACCTAATAGAACATAAAAAACCAGATTTAACTTACAATGTTGATGTTTTCATTCATAAAAATGAAAAGAATGCTTTTAGTTTTTCAAATTTGGTTGATATTGCCGTTTGCCGCACGATTATGGGGGCGGAGTCCTGGCCTTGCTTTTTTGCATCAGCTGCGTGAGGGCTCGAATCCCGCCTTCGTGAGGACCTAAACGTAGGGTTGCAATATTTCGAAACTTGAAACGACCATAACTTCGTTCAGAACGAGCTACAAGTATCAGATCTTTACATTCGATTCAGTATGAATAGCTCTGTGTATTTATGCGTTAAAATTGAGAAACAATTTCTGAGGGCACCGTGCCTTTAACTTATTTTAAATTCTTATTTTTAGATACTGTGTTCAATCTGGTCATTCTGGTCTAAGAAGCATTTGTGATACCTGCGATGACAGAAGCTCTGTTAGTTAATGTTTTATATTTATATTAAACTATATTAAGAACAATTATTTAAATCAAAGATTCTTTAGCTCATCATTTATAGATTTTTTAATAGTAATAACTACGTTTTCTAAATACAAATAGTTAAAACCAGTCTAATAGGACTTTGAGGGAAAAATGCAATAAGTATGTTTCATTCTAGTCGTACCGTCATCCTGCCAAGTACCTTACTGATTTCAACAACGCGAACAATGAGACGTGGTGGGGTTCGGAAACGATGAATGAAGGAATGCAACATCCACAGAGTGTTAACCTTACTCTTATTCTTGGTAAGCAGATATATGATAGTTGAGATTAAATAGAAATACAGTAACTATATCTAATTATTGAAAACTCTCATATACTTTTAATTGGTATGTCCAACTTACCAAAATATAAAAACATTGCTCAGTTTTAAAGCTGTTCTTTTGTACATTTCTATTACAAAAATGAACACAAAATTGATTTTTCTATATAACTCTTTAAAAACTAATGTTTTAGTTCTATTTAATCGGCCTTTTAGGCAAATCGTTTGATATTACTTACGTTCGGTTGAAGTTCATTTCCCCCCGACCAGAGTCCTTTGTTATCTACAAGAAGACTACCACTGAAGGAGATTGGATTCCATGGCAATATTATTCGTAAGTAGAGCAATCTGTAAACAAAAAAGTGAAAACATATTCATCTGGGTACGTTTAAAAGCCTTTTGCAAAAAATTGAGCAATTCTCAAAAACAATAAAAGCACTAATAATTAATAACAAAAAGAATTTTCTTGTTATTTGTTTTGGTTTGCAATTTGTTTTCTTTTATCTGATAGATTGGTTGTTTCAGTGGATCATGCCGTGCTACCTTCGGGCTTCCTGACAAGGCCCCTATTCTTCCTGGAAATGAGGCCGTTGCACAATGTACCAAGGTGACATTCTTTATGAAAACTGTTCTTTATTTGTTGTTTTAGGAATTCTCCGATATTTCTCCGATTACTGGTGGTAACATAGCCTTCTCAACACTCGAAAACAGACCGTCTGCACACGCCTTTGAAGACAGCGATGTACTTCAGGTAAAATACAGTAATATTAATAAGATAGTCGAATGGTTATAGAAAGCAGTTGGTCTGTAGGTTAGGCCTGGCCAAAAGAATTTCTTTTGTAATTTTGAAATATCTGATTGGGTTTTTGTTATAAAGAATATATGTGAAACTAAAATATAGCAGTTAGACACAAAAAAATTTTGTTCGGAGTCGCGCAAACTCGCTCTATCTGATTGTGATTGCTAGTGCTCAGAATTAAAAAATAAATAAATAAACGTTTCAAAAAATATTGTTTTAAGGATTGGGTAACCGCAACTGCCATAAAGATTCAACTCATTAGAATGAACACTTTCGGAGACGAAGTTTTCGGTGATCCGGCTGTGCTTAGAAGTTACTTCTATGCCATATCTGATTTTGCTGTTGGTGGAAGGTTAGTGAATTATTTTATTTAGCTATTAGAGGGCAATTGAGGTTTTTGCGCGGTTTTCCAAAAACTAGAGTGAAATATTATTTTGAAGAATAGTTTCTATTATAGACATAACGTTTAAATCAGCAGAGGCTTTAGAAGAACTGAGCAAACCAAAGTCTTACAAAATTATATATTTTTAATGCTCTTTTCTAGATGTAAGTGTAATGGTCATGCTTCTGAATGTGTTGCTTCGTCTTCAGTTGAAGGAGATAAACACATTGTTTGTAGATGCGAACATTTTACTCAAGGTTAGTTAGTTTTATAACCGAAGCGAGTTATCATACTTGTTTAACATAAGATTTAGTCATCTTCGTCTCTAGGCTAGTTCAGTCTTTAAAAACTGATATATAAAAATGATTGAAGGTTTCTTTTAAGGTGCTGACTGTGGTGAGTGTGCTCCTTTCTATAATGACAGACCATGGAAAGCCGGTAATATCAATGATGCTAATGATTGTGTTGGTAAGTTATTGGCAATTTATTATTTATTTCTGTAAATTCACGATTGGTGAATTTTATAAGGTTTATTGTACGGTTATTTAACTCAGCGTCTGCCGAATTGTACCTTCGAGTTAGTGTCGTGATTTAAGAAAAGTTATGTGGGAGCTAAATGTTAATCGCAATAATCTAAAGCCATTTGTCTAGCTATTCATAAATATCAGAATATCCTCTTAAACTTTATATTTTAGCTTGTAACTGTTCTCAGCTCTCTAACCGTTGTTATTTCGACCAAGATCTATATGAAAAGACTGGACACGGAGGACATTGTATCAACTGTCAAGGAAACACCCAGGTAAAATAAGTTTAGAATTTTTTGCTAATTTAAACATCAGAATAAATATCTATGTGGTTTTTAGTTTTTATTTTCTTTATTTCTTTGAGTGACTAGAGTTTTTATTTTGGTTATCTTGATAGACCGGCAGCAAATGGGCATTGTCTACAGTTTACCATACAACCTTTTTCTATAGTATTTAAATAACCATTCCTGAATATTGCGTTGTCAATTTCAGCCTGGATTTTTGTTGAAACATTTCAGAAATAACTCATAATAATGTTTTGTTTTCAGGGAGTTCACTGCGAAGAATGCATAGCCAACCATTGGAGACGTGCTGGCGACAATTATTGTGTACAATGCGGATGTAATGAGGTATACATATCTTTATTGAACATTGTTGTCGCCAAGATTTAGTTTCCAAAAGGCTTATTCCTTCAATTAGTTATATTTAACTATAACGATTAAGTTATTGTGTTACTTCAAAAGCCATTTAAGAACTTAATCTTGTAGAAACCCCGCTCAATCTATAAACTATCTATTTCTAATAAGATACAACTATCTCACTTTAGCTATCTATATTTATTAGGTCGGTTCTCTCTCTAGCCAATGTGGTGCTGATGGACAATGTATGTGTAAACCCGGAGTAGGTGGACGCTACTGTGACCAATGTCTACCTGGATTCTATGATTATGGAAACACAGGATGCAAGTAAGTAAACAAATATGAAAGCATTCAACTTATTTGAAACATGAAGTTTTTCAATTTTGTTCAGATAATGCATTTATTTAAAATTCATATTCACTTATTTATTTTGCAGTAATTTACATCTTTTTATATCTTTTTACAGGGATTGTGGCTGCGAAGCTGCTGGTTCTTTCAATAATCAGCCTCTCTGCGATCCCGGAACAGGCACCTGCACTTGTAAAACAAATGTAGAAGGAAGACAGTGTGATAAATGCAAGCCTGGTTACTTCGATCTTTCTCTTGACAATCAGGTTAGGTTACATCAGTTGAAACTTATAAGTAGAAGCTTGTAAATAATATATTCTATCGATTCACTTTCTAATAATTCGTTCCATTAAATCATACACTAATTAGATACAATTGTTTTTAAAACCTAATTCTTTAGTTTGGATGTACTCCTTGCTTCTGTTACGGTCATTCTTCTATCTGTACTACAGCTGAGGGTTATTATGCAATGAATATCTCTAGTCCCTTTGACAGTGGTTAGTTTGTAAATGAATAATAAGTAATTACAACGGAAGCACTTCGATAACTTAAAACTAATTTGTTATATTGTCTTTGTTTTTGAAAGAAAGAGCGTGGTAACGAAGAAATAGGTAGAATACACACAACAATAAAATCATTTATTTCATTTATTCTTAGGAAAAGAAAAGTGGGGCGCCCTAACGCAAGCTGGACCACAGGACGTTCAATGGGCCGAATTAGACCAAGCCGTAGCTGTAAGTTTAAATGCAGGGTAAATAAACAAAGTAATTATTCTCAAGGCTTCCGATGTTGATGGTACTCCAGTTTACTTCTTGGCTCCAGAAAAGTTCCTCGGTGACCAGCGATCTTCCTATAACCAGGACCTTCTCTTCAATCTGAAGATCACCCAGTCTGGCGGAAGACCAAGCACTAAGTAGGGGTATAATAAAGGAATTGTTTAATATTATATTTTAGGGATATTGTTATTGTTGCTGGAGACGGTCAGGAACTGTCTTTGCCTATTTTCGCTCAAGAAAATCCTAGCCCAAGCACCAAGGAACAGGTAATATTTAACAAACTTAAAATTCCTTTAACTTTATTTAACTTTAAAACTAAGAGACTGTAGTTTAATTCTCATAGTATATGTATTGAAGGAAAATAGAAAAACAGATTTGTATTAAAGAAATGTTTCAGTTGTATCGATTCCGAATCCACGCTGATCCAATGTTCCAATGGCATCCTAGACTCAATGAGCTAGATTTTATGGGGATTTTGTCAAATGTAACCGCCATCAAAATAAGAGCTACTTATACTTATAAAGGTAGGTACATTTTTTCTAAAGCTCGTTCGGTAGATGAATAGTGCGTTATAGAAACTTCTAGGAATTTCAACTTGAACAAAAGCAAAGATAGCTTTTATATAATTTGCTTTACTTTCTTTCTTTTCAGACCTTGGTTTCCTATCTAACGTTCAATTGGGTACAGCTGGCTTGGCTCCTTCAGAGGCTGATCCTAAGGCAGCTCCATGGGTTGAGCACTGTCAATGTCTACAAGGGTTCGTTATTCTACAGATACCGTAAAAAACACTTTTCTTTAGACAAAACTATATTCATTTTTGTTGAATACTTATTGGGGAACGATTTATAAGAAAGCATATTATTCCAGATTTGTTGGCCAATTCTGCGAGTCCTGTGCTCCTGGATACCGCCGCGAAACCAAGTACGGAGGACCCTTCAACCGTTGTATTCAATGCGATTGTCATGGACATTCAGACAGTTGTGACGCTGAGAGTGGTAGGTTTTTAAATGTTTAGTAATTAATTGGACTCATCTAAACATGGTAATTTCAATAACTCTATTGAAATACATATCACTTTATAAATAAAAGTTTGTCATTTAAGATTTTCATAGAAATTCTATGTTTTTTTAAATATTATTACGTCTACAATCTCATAGTATGTTGCTTAAGGTGCTTGTATCTGCGAGCACAATACTGCTGGAGATACTTGCGAAAGATGCACTCGTGGATATTATGGTAATGCTTTAGCTGGAACTGAAGACGATTGTGAGGTAAACAATATATTATATTTTATTTATTAAGCTTAAAACTTGCTAATAATCAATAGCAATTAGAATCGTTATAAACAAAAATGCCTTTTTTTCCTTAATAAACCATCTTGAATGTATTCTTGGACTAATACAGTGATAAAGTTCTTACTTAAATAATCTTGCTTTTGAATAATTTAATTCTTAGGAATGCCCCTGTCCTGAAAACGGCCCGTGCATAGTTCATACAGATGGAGATGTAATCTGTACCGAATGTCCAGCTGGTTACACCGGAAGACGGTTAGTTGCATATAATTATAGTAAATAAAACATAATTGTATTATTAACAAGTTCAACATTGTGTCATTGAACTTATATCCCAGTTTATTAATTTGTAAACGTTAAAAATCAAATTTTGAAAGTACTAAATCTATGTATATTTACAGTTGTGACGAATGTATCGACGGTTTCTTCGGTAACCCTAAGGACAGCGTCGATTGCCAAGAATGTGCATGCAGAGGCAATATCGACCCTAACTCTATTGGAAACTGTGACAAGTAAGTAATTCATATAAAGAATAGAAAAACAAACTTAAAAAACTCATTGAATCTCAATGATGAATCCCTTCTTTTAAATATTATCTTTTTCATAATTAACTTTTAGACAGAAAAATCTCAAGCCAGATGAAGTCTTCTGAACTGTTATAATTCAAAAGTAACTAATAATATTTAGGGTTTCTGGAGAATGTAAGAAGTGTATCTACAATACTTTCGGCTTCAATTGTGAGAAATGCCGTGCCGGCTATTGGGGTGATGCTGCCGCTGATACCAAGGGAGACTGCAAAGCTTGCTTGTAAGTAATATATTAGAGATGCACTAGGAAAATATTAAGTTTTAACAATTTTAAAACTAATTGTATTATTTAGGTGTCATCCTCCTGGAACTCGTCGTATTACAAATGATTATTCCGTTCTTGAATGTTCTCAAGATGACGGTCAATGTGACTGTTTACCTCATGTTGTTGGACACAGATGCGACGAGTGCGAGGTATGTTTGAATTAAAGGACTGCTAGATTCTACTCTCACAATATCCAGTAAAATAACACAAAATATTATGGTTTATTTATATAAAACTATTCCATAATAATTTATTCGCTGAAAATTCCGATTAGTTTAGAGATAACTTGATTCTAAACCAAGTCTTTATTTCGTTTCAAAACTGTAACAGTAATATTACACAATATTTAATTTGAGTTTGGAAGAAGTGCTTGTTCTTATATTTATTATTTTCCTTAGCAATAACATGTACACTAAACCATTGTATCTCTTAGGTTGGATACTTTAACATTACTTCTGGTACTGGATGTGAAGTCTGTGGTTGTGATCCTCTTGGATCTATCGATTCTACCTGTGACGTCACTAGCGGACAATGCAGATGCAAGCCTGGAGTCACCGGAAGAAAGTAAGATTGTTTATAAAACAACGAAAATATCATTTCCGAGGTTATTCTTAGAAATTCAACCAATTTATCCCCTAAATCAGTGTATTAACAAGAGTAATTCACAGATTAAACGTAAATGATAATCAATTACTTGTCGGATTATCGAAAAACAAGTTAAAACCAATTTTGATTGTTGAAAACATGTTTGCAAAGATCAACAATTTGTTAATTATTAAATCGGTTGAAAAAAGTGTTTTTTAAACTTTTAAAAAACGTTTACAATTATTTACTTCTTAGGTGTGACCAATGTGCTCCCTACCACTTTGGATTCGGCGTTGATGGATGTCAGCCCTGCGACTGTGAACCTATTGGATCAGAAAGTGCTCAATGCGATGTTACCACTGGTTTGTAACTTTTGAAAGACCATATTTTTGTATTAAAAATTATTTGCTTTAAAACTAAAAGAACCAAAAGTCTCTACTTGAAAGTTAATATAATCGTTGAATAAATAAAAGTAGAGAAAACATATAGACTTTCAAATACTACTAATACTTTCTAGGACAATGCCTCTGCCGTGATCATATCGAAGGACGTCGCTGTGACCAATGTGTTGAGAACAGATATGATATTAGAGGTAAGAAAGCAAAGATTAATTCATACAGAAAAAAAGAAAGTTAATCATTTTAAATATATATTGTTTCCTTGTGCTTTAAGCGCTGATCGTTGAATATCGTTATGTATAATGTACCGTTGTATTTTCATACAAACTCTATCATTTTGTTATATAAACCTCCATAACCTATTTTCAGGAGGATGTCTTCCTTGCGATGACTGCTACACTCTTATCCAGACTAGAGTTAACTCTATCAGAGGATCAGTAAAGTCGCTTGACGGAACTCTCAAGGAAATCATCGAGAACCCAGCACCGGTCAGTTCTTTCCTAAATAGTTTTAATATATTGAAAACTTTCTTACTTATTCAATATGCACAAAGCGATAACTTCGAAATATATTTTAACTTTATCTTTCAGGTTGACGATCAAGCATTCGATGGAAAGGTAAAGGAAGTTGCTGCTGAAGTACAGAAGCTACAAGATCTTGTAATTGAGAAACTAGGTTAGTTTTGATCTACAATATACTTAAGCTAACTTTAATTTGTAGAATCCGACGACTCAGCTCTTGTTGGTCAAGTATCTCAATTGAAGAAAGACATTACTGAAGCATTAGCCAATGTTAAGACTGTTGATGAACTCATGGCTGGAGCTAAGGTTTGTTTTTAAAAATGGAAAATATGGATGCAAACAAATTTGGACTCACCAATAAGTGACTTATATTCTCCGTTAGAGTTGTAGTTTTAGAAACATTGGTCATAGTTAGAAACATAAACGAGTATTGCTAAACAATGTTGATTTCAATTTTGTATTCATATCCTACATTAAACTACTTTAGAATAGTTAACATTGCTCACAGTTAGACGACGATCATTATTAGTTTAATTTTAAGGACAAGGCTGAGGAAACCGAAGTTGGTTTAAAGAGATGGAAGGTGATCAACCAAAGAGCTCGTGATGAACTCCAGAATGCTCTTCACTATCTGGAGACTGAAGGAGCCACTCAATGGGAACTCGCCGAAGAAGCATCCAAAAAATACGGAGAACAGTCTGGAACCGTAAGTTTAAACAGTGTAGTTATTTTCCATTTCAAATGATTTGGTCTCTTCCTAGATTCATTTCGAAAATAATCCTTCATATAAAAATCTTCGCAGGGATTACAGGAACTACTGGTATATATTATTCTTACTTCCTTTGACAAAAAATATTAATCATCCTGTAGAGGAATTCGAGATATTCTGAAATAATAGTTAACGTTCCTTCAGATGCAAGCCCTCGCTCAAAAGACCCGTATGGAAGCCGAAAAGCACGAAAAACAAGCCGAAGAGATAGAAAAGTTGGCAAACGAAGCTAAAAAGGCTGCCGAACAGGCCAAGAAAGAAGCTCAGACTGCAATCGATGGAGGTATAGTTGAATACAAATATAGAACCCGATCTGTTAAATAAACTAGCAAAAATAATATGCTGTTTAGAATAAGCTGTTAATATGAAAAGCATACTTTCTTATTAAATTTTTATCTATTTTAGAAGAACAAATCTCCAAACAAATCGATGAGATGAAAACCCGTCAGAAGGCACTGGCCGATACTCTACAAAGAACTATAGAGTTAGCTGCCGAAGAAAAGGAAAGAGCCAAGGCCGTTAACGAAGCCGCTGCTGAAGCATTGAACACGGTCGATGGAATGAAACTACCTAATGTTGATCCTCAACAGGTTAGCCTTATAACTAGCGAATGTCTTGAAAGACCTCAAGGGCTTCTTACAAAATGTTTGCTGACTAAATTATGCAAACTGTAACTTTGGCAAACGAAAAACTAACGGTCAAAAACAGGTAGTATAGGATCTCATTTAAAATATAGAAAAAAAAGCTTTTATAAATGAATAATAATTTTTATATTTTTTACTTAATTATAATTACTGATTAATTTTAGTTGAAATCCGAATCTGAAGCCATCAAGGAAGAGGCAAAGGTTGCAACCGAAAACACCAAGAAAGAAGCCGAGAACAACAAGGACCTTATTGAAGAGGTTAGTAGAATAGTTTATCTCTAAGATTGTATTCTCACTAAAGTAAATAATTATCTATCTTAAATAATGACCGTAGCATTTTTTCCCTCAAAATAAATTCGATTCTGAAATAATATTTGATTCTAGGCTGCCCGAGTTGCTGCTGAAGCGAAGAATGACCTCCAGAGTGCTCAAGATCAACAGAAGATTGCAGATGAAATGCTTGCAGAAGTAGACGAAGCTAGAGCAAAATCTTTGGAAGCCCTGAAGATTGCCGAAGACACGCTGAAAGATGCGGAAGAAACTCTAAAGACTCTAAATGGTAGGTGTAAAATATGGAATTATTGAAGCAAACGATAAACAATGACCTATTTATAACCATTTACTTCTTTCAGAATTCAATGAGCGTGTTGAAAACTCTAAAGCAGCTGCCCAAGAACAGCTTTCTCAGTTGGACGAGATTGAAAAGAATATCAAACAGGCCGAAGAAACCACTTCTGAAGCGGAAAAAGCACTAGGTAAGTAAAGTTTAAAACAAGTGAATCTGCTTTAAAATACTTGAAAGTTTAAATGATAAAACGTAATATTTATACTTTCATAACAAAACCATAACTAATAGTCTGAGTTACTGAATCGACTAAGAAATAAAACTAATTTAGTACTCTTTTTTAGGATCAGCTTCTGAAGACGCCAAACAAGCCAAGGAACTCGCCGAAAAGGCCGGAGACGACGCAAAGGCCGTTGCAGAGGTGATAAGATTGAAACAAACAGATATAGATAAATCACAATAGGGTTTAGTATTTTAAGTATATTGGTTACACGAAACATAATCTTGTAATATTATAAAACTAAACTAACCTATTTTAGAAAGCCGAAGCTCTCCAAGCCAACACAACTCAGACCAGAAAGTCAGCCGAAAATCTGAAGGCCGATGTTACACAGTTGATAGAAGACATTCAGGTAGGTATTTTATAATACTAAAGTTACGATGAAAGAAGGGGAATATTTACAGCGAAACTAAAAAGACCATGTTCTCGGATAAGAAATATACAATACAAAAGTCGCATCTGTTCAACAAACTTCAATATAAATAAAAGCGCAATATCAATATTAAGTAGCTTAACTTAATCGTTTTCTTATAGGAGACCAACACAACTCTCGACCAATACAAAGCTCAGGCTGATACAGACAAGCAATTGGCAACTGATGTAAGTTTGTAAATCCAGTACATTGTTAGCTATAATGAATAAACTCTAAACTTCTTTAAGTTTTAGTCTTCATTGTAAGAAAAATAGAATATTTCTCTACAATAGATAGACTAACAGTTGAAACTATTAAAATAAGTAACCGAAGAAGCGTATTCCAAATACCAATATTGAATATTTAAGGCAGTAAGAAAGGCGTCTTTAGCAGAGAAGGCTGCTCGTGATGCTAACTCTACAATTAGTGGAGAAGCTGATCAAATTAAAAAGATTATCGATAGACTGAGTAAGTTGGAGGTTCATGAAGTTAGGTAGAAAAAATTCGTATATGGTACCGACCTTGTTTCGGCGAACCGTACTACCTGTATACATGCAATCCCAAAAGACATTGAAAGTGATCCTTTTAAACTAAATACTTTTTAATTGATTTTCCCACAATTAGAATACGAATATCGGTATTTCAGATGCTTTGGAAGCTGTGAATACCGCTGAGCTTGATGAGCTTGAAGCTGAGTTGGATGCTATTGATGGCATTCTGGGCAAGGCAGATCTCGATACTCAGGTAACAACCGTTTTCACCAAACATATATCATAAATCTTTTAACTTATTCAAAAGCCGATTTGTTTGTAAAGCCGATTTAATTAGTTTCTGGATATTCACCTACATTAATAAACTACATATAAATCGGAAGTCATATTATTCTTCTCAATATTTTACTTAAGGTTCCAACACACAAGGGCAGTAAAGTTGAGGAAGACAGAAAGATTGCCACAATTAAGTTGGAAATTGATGCTTTAACTATGGAGGTTTGTAAATTTAAATACATCACCTGTTGTTAATACAGCTTCTCAAAGCTGGTTATCAGTTTCTTTTTAACAGTTTTTAATTGAAAGAATGGACTTTTCTCATAGAAGTGCACGGTCCAAGGAGCATACGGGGTGATTAAACATTTATATCAATCGATTTCAGGTTCGAAACCTAGAAGAAATTCGGGACTCCCTGCCAACTAAGTGCCAAAATGTCATTCGATTGGAACAAGAAGGCCAAAAGTAGATAGAATACTATCATTTTTGTTACATTTACCAGCGTTCCACTGCCATCAAATTGTTCAAATCAAAATCAGAACTCTTTCCCTACAATCAAGCTTTTAACTAATCTCATCTATTGGTATTCTTAATGTTCTGGTTATATTGCAAGTTCTGAAGCTCTTATTCAACTTCTCATATACATCTCACAGAAGCAGTTTCGAATTTGTCTGTTAATGTTTACTTTCATGTTATAATAACTTATTTTCGTGCCTTTGAGGGATAATAATTCCTACATCTTTGGTAGCTTCAATACCTTAATTTGAACCTAACGGTGCTATCAGTGATATAACCAGTTTTACACGGGTTGTTTTTTGTACTTCCAGAAGGTTCTCGACTGATAAGTGTAAGACTGGTTTGCATGTTACTTTTCGATGATCATTGAATGTCATTGATTGCCATGTCATACGGTAATTGTAATATTTCTTGTTCTACTTTGTTTTAATAAATGCATTTTATCAAACCGAATCATGTGAGTGAATGTTCAGAAAAAAGATAATCTCAACTGAATGCTCTACAAAATTAGTTAGTGTTTTTGGTAAATTTCACATAAATACAATTGTCCTTGAACGCTTTTTTCACTTGATAATGAGGTTCTATTTGTGTGTTTAAAGACATTAATAATCTAAAAAGAGATTGTGAGAAGGATGGCAAACTCATATTCTCACTGCCTATATGAGACAATTAAAGCATTTGTAATGTTTCAATGACAAGTCGATTCAATCAATCCAGAAACATAATAAGCCATTTTATGAGACTTAGTTGTTTAGTCTATATAGGCCTTCTGGTGTATTCCTAGACGGGTAATTTGCACGGCTCGCCAACGGAGACAGTGGGCAGAGCTGTTAACCCGGCCCGGCCGACTTTTTGGCACTTGGGCCGGGCCGGGCCGGGCCGGAAAAGCCGGGCCGGGCCGGTGTAGGCCG
>JAQGAV010002201.1:0-16707 GCA_034691345.1 Phasmarhabditis papillosa
GTCAATTTGATATTTGACAGAAGATGCGTTCATTTTATAAAAGATGGAATAGACCTCCTTAGAGAATACAACTTTATTAAATGTTTAGAGTTTAAATAAACTATCTAGCTTTGTTATTATAGAAGAGTTATTAAAGAGAAAATGATAGATGGTGAGAGAATCTAGCAATATATTAAAGAGAACTTATCTCTTTGGGAATAGAAGCTTCCTAAACCCAAAACATAGAAGTATATTCAAATGAAATACAGTGTGTTTAAACCCCTTAAGTATTGAATTATTCTATAATTTTAACACGTATTTACGTTTGTACGGCAATCAAAGTCGAAAACTCTACCCACAATTGCAAAAACGGTTGTTCACGAAATGATTCGGAAAATTGGGGCCAGTTCGCAAGTTCTTTACTGAACGCCAACAGATGCAGAAGAACTGCTTCAGCCCACATCATACAGGGGTAAAAGACACTGTGTTTTTTCTTCAGCTCCTTCCCCAGGTGGTCATTCCAAGTGGATTGCACGGCCCGACCTTAGTTAACTAAACTTTGTATTTATAATTTAGTCGTAGTTGTTAACTCTCTTTCATTAGAAACCCCAAAGTTATTTGTTCTACACTTGGGACAACAAATTATCACAATGTGTAAAAAGTGCGCTACAAGGTAATAAAAATGTTTAATGTGTGAATCGTAAATCGAATAGATTATGAAAATGTCACTCGGGACCCCCGGTGTAGATAAAAAGAGCGGTGGTAGTAAATAAAACAACACTTGTACATGGTACTGTGGAAGCTGAGTTCATTTCGGTTAACAATCTGAGGTTCAACAAACTTTGAATGAAAATTTGGGACAGTTCCGAACTCCCATTATGAAAAGATACAAAAGATCGAAGAGAATCAAAGAAATAAATCCTAAATCTAACTAAATGCAGAGTTTATCTTCTCAAGATCGACTTTACTTGTACTCGGATATCAATTTAACGTGGCAGTATGCCTTCCACCTTGCCTTATATAAGTGTTTGTAGCACAGATTGCATAAGTTGTCGTCATTTCCGTTCTGGGGGGTTCCCCCATTGTTTAGAGAACTTGTTATCAATTAGGACTGCCTACATTATTTGCATACTGTCTTACCATTTGCTTATATTTTTGATAATTCTATGTATGACTTAATTCTTATTGATTTTCTGCCCCAACCTCCGGAATGTCTGATCAACAATCCGTGCGGGACCTTTGCACAGTCCTTTAATCCCCACGATCCCTTATCAGCTCTACTTTTTATTTTTTTATTTTTCGTTATCTCAATTTCCGATCACTATTTAAAAGCTGAAACAGGTGGTGACTTGTGATTCCTCTAGCTGATTGGTCATAATCGGTTCTAGTTCAGTCTACCGTAACCCCATTGCCAAAGGTCATAGATTTGCTCCGGAGCGCTTTATCCTTTGCTTTTGGCTAGTTCTCGAACTATACCATTTTTGATTAGGTTAATATAGCTTTCTACTGTAATTTAGTACTGTAGTATCGTAGTCTCATTTATACTTTAAGTAATATCTTTTGAAAAAACACCTTATTCTTACATTTTGTAATAATAATCTACATTTCTCTTTCACGTTCAACTTATTCACCAAATAGCCTTTTTTATATTACGTAATGTTTGTTTTCTAAAGTTCATCAGTTCAGATTTCGTTGAAAACAGTTTTCTTCTCACTCATTTTTGCTAGACTTTTTCTTTAGTTTTGAGCAGATTTCTATTAGTAAAGTGCAGAACTGACCATCTGCTCCAATTGACCAATAATGTCTAGACTTTTAAACTTATATAAACTGATGGTCTTAATGATATTGGGTCAGATTTTAGCAGTTGTACAAGGTTGCATGCTTGAGTCCATGAAACATCTAGAATAGGGTTGTTATTCGATAGATTGATTCGATAAATATCGGACACGATACGATACGATAATTCACAGGTCCGATAAATATCGCGATACGATACGATAATTTATCGTATCGTATCGGAAATTATATATCGTATCATATCGAATAACAACCCTAATCTAGAACCACATTGGGTGACAAGGTTAGAAACATTTTGCCAGAGTTCTACAAGTTCTAAATAATGCTACAGTAACCCGCTGTTAGTCCTTTGAATGACTTTAAATGGTGTGTGTTCTAATTATTCATATCAGTCAGTAATACAGTCAGTATATTTGTTTTCATTTACAGTTTTCACTAATAAAATGCATGTTATGAGCGCATTCCTCGTTTGAAATTAGATTTTTGTGTTGAAAACAAGTTTCAAATGCTTAAAAACAACTTATAACAGTTATATAAGCACTTCTTTATGCTCAATTGAAACTGTCTAGTATTATTAAACTGATTATAACATATATGGATACCTAAAGAAGCTATTCCAACCCTGTTCATAAATGTTGACTATGCCCGGCTACTTCTAAATTCCTCTTCTCACCAACCCGGGCTGCGTAAAGAAATCCAGGCGAGCATGCGCTTTTTGCCCGAAGTCGGTTTGCGACCGTGAAAACGTATTCCACTTCTAACAAAAACGATAGATTATAGTAATATTTTAGTAAGTAAGTTTCGCGCTGTAAACGTAGCACCTTGTAACACTAAGTTAACAAAAAATAAGTTTGTACTATTTTTGAAGACCTCCGGTTTGAATACTGAGAAGTGTGTATTATTAAAGGTTTTCATGAATTCTTATTGTGGTATATGATGTCTTTTAGCACTGTAGACAATGTGGTGCGTGTAATTTATAGCCTTGGCAAGGTACATCAGCCCGCGCATATTAGAGCACCTACTCCTAGCAAACTCTCATTTAAAAGTGTTTTAACAAAGATTATGTTATTCTATTCTATTTTAAGTTTATTACGTAGTTGTCGTTGCAAGATTCCATTCCAAACAGTAATTTCCCGTTTGAATTTTACTTTATTTGAATAGGATGGGAAATGGCCTGTCGGACAGGCCCTGTCCTTTTCTCAAATTTTCAGCCGCGGCCGGGCCGACTTTTCAGATTTGTAGTCCATTAAACTATACTAAAATGAAGAACTTTTTATATATCATGTATAATATAATAGTCTATTAATTAGTGTAAACAAGATATATGTCTCAACTATTGCAGGTATCACCCACAAAGTATAGTACTCACACAGCTAGATTTTCTTTTCGGTTGCAAATCCTATTTCACAAAGATTACTGTATATATCTGTTTAGGATGAAAGACGATATTGATGACTTATATAACTCGACAGAAACATTTTACACTAAATCTTCAGCAGATACCGTTATATCATTGGACAGTATATCAATACCACTGTACAAGAAATTCGGGTTAGTGAGAGTTTATAAACAAATGGTCCTGTAGCATAATATAAGTATGCAACATAGAGCTTGTTAGAGGGATTTCATCTTATATCACCATATTCTTTAAACTTTCTTATATTTGTAAAGAATTTTTTGCGAAGCCCAGTCCAGACGCAGCCCCATTCCGCTCTTAAAGATCAAGCCCTTAAGGTTCCCGCAATAATGTTAGGGAACCTCATATTCGCGGATCGGTTTCACATACATTCCATTTACTATAAATTAGTTGGGATTCTCTGCCGGGATTGGGTAGAACCCTATTAAAACACTATGTAGTATGCAGAAACGGCTAGATGCTCACAATAAGGAGTTATTCAAAGAGAATGATAGTCTGCTCCGTATCTACTCGTATTCGGATGAAATCGATTCCGATTCCGAAAACGAGCGATCCCCCTGTAGGTGCACAACGTAAGTTGGTCCTTTTGCCGCATTGTTAAAGTACATAAGTCCTTTTTGGTTGCTCTATTTAGTATAGTCTACTAGGGTTATATAGAACTGTACAGATACTGTACAATTTTCTAAACATTCACTGTTTATCCGTTTGATAAGCGCGTGTTAGCGCCAATCACTCTTCAGAACGTTTTGGTGGTTAGCGTTGAAGGGCGCTTTGTTCTGGAATTGAAGGACTATTTACTAGATTACTGTCATTTTAGGGATAAGCCGGCCAAAACGGCAAAAACCGACAAAACGCAGGAGGACAGCCCTGTCGTTACGGAAGAAACTTCGTTGTCCAGATTTGTAGTTTTATTCTCACTATTCCTCATTGTTCTGCTCTGCACACTTGCCGGAGGATTTATGTTTATGGTAAGTCGGCCCCTTCTTATGTGGTTCCTTGAACTGTGATCGCGCTCAGTTCTGACTCCTTATCATTAGCCCATGGCATTAGTAACTATGGGAATCAAAGAGCGCCCTAATCACTATGCTTCCGAAAGTTGTTGACCGAAAACATCAGATTGCCCATAATATGCTAATAGGACCTGATTTCCCATCCCGGGGCTCCTTCGAAATAATCAACAGCACAAATAGCTCGGTTCGTGAAAGCGGTTGAGAAGTAAATATAACCTCAACAATTAAAGGTACACTGAGTTACATAGTCTCAACTTAGATGTCGCGCTCTGACGCAAATCCGACTTGTTCCGGCGCAAAACTACAACTATGTAAACTCGCTGCAAGCAGGACCTAGTTCACATGTTTTCGAACAGATCTGTCTCACCCACTCAGGTGTTTTGTAATCTTTTAAGCGATAAGGCACGGCGGCGTCATTAATAGTCGCGGAGGTGCCAAAAGTCGTCATCAAAACTTCTCCGTATCAGACAATGGAAAAAGTGTCTAAGCAATAGGAAAAACGAAAATCTTAATGGCGATGAAATACCTTTTTATAGTGTAATTATATTGGGGAGCGAATAGATATATATTGTATTCTGTTGTAGTTAAAAGTAGAACCGCAGCCTCACACACGACGGGACATTACGAATAAGTCAGACCTGTTATTTTATTGATGTAGCAATAAAACTAATGAGTGTTGCGTCTAGCCAAACTGATGAAGAAATCGCTAGCAGGAAAAGAAATTTGCCAGAATTGCCTACTTATCTCTATAATCTTTCAGGGTATTGAAACATCATACAAAAAGAACTACGAGAGTACAAATACATGTTTTGTTCGTGGGAAGTCGAAAGCTCTGAAGAAGGGATGGAACGTGAGCCGAACACTGGAATATGTGGAATGTTGTCTAACAGAGTAAGTTACTATTGGAGCTAGCCAAACAAGGAATTTTAACGCTTCGTACTTTTAAATCAGAACGATGAAATCAAAATGGAATCTTTCACTTACAACTCACTTCCTGGCTTTAAAGTAAAAATAACTATTTTTCAGAACGAAAAACTAGTACTTTCAAGTTTATTATATATAAATTATATATCTAAATGACTGTTTTTGCAGAAGATCTCGAATTGACACCCCGGCAAGAGGTTTTCTCTTTTCGTGGGTACTATATACTACCTGTGGATATGGCAATACGGTAAGTGGCTAAAGAAATAGACTAGCGTCCAAGAAACCCAAATGTCTTACTATTAAATGCGGGACTATCCCGTTTCCGAACTGGCCGAAACAGAACTGGCCGTTTCCGAACTGTGTGATTTTGCCGATTTTTGGGACTAGAAATTGCATTTAAAATGGGATATTCCATAAAATTCATTTTCAGCACAATTCCACTGGAGAACTTCCAAAATTCGTGTTTTTTTCCTAAAAAATCGGCAAAATCACACATTTCGGAAATGGCCAGTTCGGAAATGTCCAGTTCTGTTTCGGCCAGTTCGGAAATGGCGGTTCTGAAACGGGAGTTCGGAAACGGGATAGTCCCTTAAATGTATAATGCGGTTTATAGAATACGCCCGTCGTGCCCGGGTCGGGCAAGGCGGAGGTGAAAAATATCCTGACTGGCCGGCACGGCTCGCCGCGCCCTAAGGAACCGGACAGAGCAAATTCAATTGGTGAAATATTGATGCTCATATCCTGGCCTATTTTGTTAATCAATTTATATTAATTTATATATCATTGGAAAGGCAATAGCTCAATCTAAGCAACTGAGTTTTTTCGAATGATTCGGTTGAAGCTTTCCCGGGAAAAATGAACTTTAGTTTTAAAATGAGATCTCAGGCCTTTAACCCCACTGTCTCCGTTGGCGAGCCGTGCCGGTGCCACCAAATAGCGGAATTCAGAAGGTTACATATTAGAAATGCGATAAACTCAAGTAAAACGAAGGCATAAAACAATCATTATTATTTCTTAATTTCAGTACCCAATGACAGACGCCGGTCAGATTGTGTCCACCGTATTCATTGTGATCACGGTACCTCTGTTCATGGCTTTCAAAGTAAGCATTTTTTGGGAAAAGGAGGACAGTTGGTTTTGAACTTCAGTGAACCAATGGATTGACTGCAAGATTGTTAGAATAAATCTATTACTTAAACTACTTTATTATTGACAAAGAAGAGAAACAAACAAAGTAACTGAATGAACTTCTAGATTTCAGATAGAACTCGGTCATCTGGTCACAATATGTGTGCTTAAAACTGGTCGAATAATACAGAGGCTAGCCAAAAAACTGGGAAAACGGTGAGTGAAACTAGCAAAGTACATTCGTTAGAAACGCTTTCTACCACAAATGTCACCAACCACTAAGTCTCCAGTCTGCTAGCCTAGCGAGAACCTACTTTTTGCAGGTTTGAGGGCGATCTTGACCATCCTTCCGACGGGCTGCTTGCTGTGACGCTGATATTCATCTTGATTATATATCTCGTGATAACAACGTTCTTCATAGCGGTTAGTTGCAATATTATCATGATTATTTTAAAAGAAAAACCTATAAATATATTAATAGAAGTATTATAATATTTATGTTTTTTAAAGGCACAGTACACTCAAAATCTGGTTTGCATGCGGCACTTGCATACATTTCTGAAGTTGTACAATTCGTCAAATTGAACCAAAATTGAAAAATTAAAAGCATTTCTACCATTATTTTCGCTGAAAACCTCACATAGCTCGAACTATTTATCGAAACTCTTTGTTTTAATGCAGTTTGTAACTAATTACTAGCGGAACTTCTACAGTACCCCTCCAATGTGCAACCAGAAACACCAAAAGTTCAACCTAGCGTAAAATCGTTTATTTTTGGTCAATTTTGTTGTTATTTATATCATTTTGGCAAATTTTTGAGCAGATTAATCTTAAATAATAAAATTTGAAATCATAATTTGAGTGTACCGACCGGCCCGGTTATCCGTAACGGCTCGGCCTGCTTTTGTGGACCTCGCCCGGTGGGACCGGGGTGGGCCGCTTTAGCTGGCTTTTGCTTCAGGATTCTGGTTTTTCAGGATTTAATAAGTAAATTTTGTGTATATTTGAAAATTTTCTTTTGAAATAGCGATTTCTCAGCACAAGGAACTCATTGGAAAATAACAAAAAATAATGGTTGGGGGTAGATTCGAACCCGCGACCTCTCGCTCCATAGTGAAGGTTCATCATTTAGAGGGCTGGGAATTTTGCAGGCCGGCCCGCCGGCCCGGGGCCGAAAATTTGGGAAATCGGCCCGGCCGCCCTTTTCCCAGCCCTGATCATTTACCTTATTGACTACAGACTGCTGACTGCCCGGCCTAATATTTTTTTTAACAGCTCTGGCCCACTTGTTGTAAATCTCAGACCGGTCAATGCCGACTCGTGCGGAGTTCGGCTCACTTATTGTTGCTTACCCAAAATCTTATCGTCCGGCGCTGTATTTGTGTTTCCAACAAACAAATCGTCCGTGTCTACTTGGGGATTTAGACTGTACCATAATAATTAACAGTAAAAATATGCTAGTCAATAAATATGATTTTAAGTCTGTGGAACACTTGTCCTTCCTAGAGGCATTCTATCTAACATACATCTCCATATTCCTGGTCGGCCTTGGTGATATAGCTCCCTCAACCCGGTGGACAACTTTCGTGTTCATCCTGCCTCTCTTTGTGTTTGGAGACACTATCCAATCCTACATCAGTTACTACATGCATGTAAGTAGAAACTATACTAATAATAACAAAAATCTAAATATGAATTAAGGAAGAATTGCGAAAATGAAGATCACAGCCTGTTGGGGGAGGTTTTTATCAACGAAACAAATGTCATAGTCATATAAAAGACACATTCCGGTTCGCCTTCATCATATTTATTTCTCCTCTTCAGGGCTGCTGCCGAATCTACATACATAGGTTCTCTATATGGTTAACATGCAATCCATCAGTTGCGGTTGAACAAAAAGCATCCGAGGACAACATGCTACACAGAGTATCTATCAAGAACAAAACAGATTTCCCGTTCATAACTACAACCAGTATGCCTCTGAGTAAGTTCGCCAACACAGAACGTTTTATAGCGCCAAGAACCTTCCAAGACATTAGTTTGTTTCAGATATAATGTCATGCACAACTGCTGAGGCCGAAGAAGATAAGATCCTCGTTGGTCACGCACTGAAATCACAGACGTCAGTCTCCACAACACAGAACACTATTGCAAGTCCGTGAGGCTACAAATATGAAACTCCCGTAGAACATAGCCGCTAACAAAAACTGCATGATAAAACAATGATCTCAATATAGTTACCACATTAATAAATAATAGACCTTACAAATTGCCATAATTTATGAACAAAGAGGATAGCCACACCGGAAACCAGCCATTTCTTAAATTTAATTGAATGTAATATTAATCCTGTTGCAATAAAGATATTTTATTAATATTAAAAAAATATACTACATTTCTATACAGGCTTTGCAATAATTTCTATCACAGGGTAGACGGCAAAACGGAATAAAATTGAGATTCGTTTAGGAACGATAACAAAAAAATCAACAAAACCTAATAATAATGCTAAACCAAACTCAAACATTTTCATTTTTACCTAATGATTTCATATAGTGCCTAACATTCTCATAAGTAACAAAAGTTATAACGGCTGCTGGCAACAATCGGATATTTGCCATGAGACAACCTTTGTATAGTCCTTGAATTCCCTCGCGAGCCAAAGCATTCCTGGTTGTATCAATGATTCCGGAATTTTTGACATTGTGATCCTAAATTCCGCGCAAGCATTAAATTCTTTGATAAATTAAGAAAAACCTGCAGACGCGTCCGTAAAACTTGATAAGGGAATATTGCGGTGGTGGCGATAATCTTTGAGATTGACGAACACAATATTGTTTCCAACGTATTCTAAAAGTAAAAAATAAGACACCGTAACTATTACAAACATACAGGAGCCGAATCCTTCTTCATTTTCTTCGAGGCAAATATCCAGTTTTTCAAGAAGTCATAAGTGGTTATTTGGAGGGCTCCGTGAGTAGAACCAATAATGCCAACAAGGAATCCCTTGTACAGTCCGCGAATGCCTTCTTCATGGGCGATTTTCATTAAGCAATCCAGCATACCATTGTACTTCTTGCTCTTTGATGTTTCATACTGCAAGAACAACCTATAACTATTTACTGAAAAATCATTCATAGCTTATACTGACCTGGTCTTGGAGACCCATATGGGGTTAGTAAATAGCATGATTCCAGTACCTACAGCCATACCACTTCCAAAATTCACAATGTTTTGATACTTCAGTGGAACAATAGTTGACATTTGCGTTTTTATCTCATTATACCTAGGAACTTCGGCATCGCTGAAACAGTAGATGGAAAACATACCAATGGAAATAGAGAGCCCATGATATTGTAGAACCCATAACATTCGGTGTAAAGCCTTGATAGAGACCACGATATCCCTCCACACGAAAAATGCTGCGAGTAGCATTCCAATACGACGTATATTGGGGCCGCAGTGGGTTACCTTCGTTGGCTAAGAAAATGCAATGTTAAGAAAGTGTAAATTAAAATATGTATCGGTAGCCAGCAGGGTTGGCAAAAGTGAGGGCCGACCCGGGCGGCCCTCACTTTCGAAACCGATCAATAATGCTCCAAATTTTCCAATTTTTTTTCAAAATTGGAAATGTTGGTAACAAATTTGGAATTTCGCAACAGTGGGGCCTAGTAAGGCCGGCCCTTGCCATCCCTGGTAGCAAGGGAATCAGAATCAAGGAGACGTAGCAAACATTGAAGCCTATTCTAACCTAACGCATAAAAACTGACCTGAAAATCTAGTTTTTAATAGATCCAGCGGGTGACACACGGCGGTACTCGCCACACCGCTACAAAAACCACCGATAAAATGATCATACTGGGCTAGTGAAGATACATCTAGCCCAAATATCATTTGATTCATTCAGCTCTAAAACACAAATGAAAAGTATATTCAATCTTAACCAGAAAAATCGGAAATAACGATATCATTTTAGAAAAGAGAATCAAAAATAATCATTTATTAGAAGTTCAGCATACCAGTAGTTTAAGGTAATATTACAGAAAGAAGCGGTTAAATAATCTTTGCGGTAGTTTCGGGTACAATTCCACAGCCAAGAAGCCCTTTCCCAGACCAATTCTTAGGAATAAGTTCCAGACGCACTGGTTTCAAGTTACGAATTACTGTCACCCGGATAACTTTCTAAATTAAATATTGTACATCGTTCGACTGAAACGCACAAACATCCACATTAGCGCTTGTAACTTCCGCCAATTGACTCATGTCTGAAAAATTTCCATGATGTAGAGTACCATACTGAATTAGATGGTCGTCTACTTGAAGTCCAGCTGATGAAGCAGGCGATCCAGGACTGACAGTTGAAACCTAATTTTTTAACGTTGATCAAAGGGATAAAATCATACTTTGGCAAAAGGTGTATTCGAAGTTCTGTGCACTCTCGGTTCAGTGATAAATCCTTCCTGAAAAATGTTCACTCCAAAATTGCCATCAAATATCAGGTACATGCCTCGGATTTTTCTTCCTCGTGAATCTTTTGAAGAAGCTCCGCAAGCTCGTCCATTACTGCCACTCGGTCATTTCTGATGCTAGCCGATATATTCTGGAGATAAACACTGCTACAAACCTTAGACAGATAATGGCATTCCTCGCGTGACGAACGGAATACACGTCAATTGTAGCAATGGGAAATCCCTCCTCGTCGACTAGAGGGGAATCCATTGTAGACTTATTCTAAAAGAGCATCTTGGAAATATCTTATTAATGTCCCAACCTCCTCAAGCACTAATAAATTTTCTTCAATTTTAGTATCAATTTCTTCGCGCTTGGCGATCAATGCCTTTGCATCCTCCTTATATCCCATTTCTTAATGTTCTCCATTTTTGCGGACGTCATCTCATTAGGAATCAGTAAAGAACTCGAAGGCTAACAAATAAATTCCAAACAACATTACAATAGAGAAACATTTAGTATTATTAAATTTTAAACATAACAGGCGATTCAATCAGAAAATAATAGGAAATATATCAATATAGACATCTGCTTATTTAAAACAAACTGAAAAAATACTAATGTGCAAAATAATGAAAAAGATCATATGATTTAGAGATCATTGGCGTAATCACCACGGCCTGCTCCCCGCCCGCCTCCGAATTCTCCTCTTTCGCGACCACGACCTCTTCCGCGAAAACCGCCTCTTCTAAAAAAAGAATAAGACATATATCAAACAAGATCATACCCTCTCGGTGGGCCTTCCTTGCGTTCGAAAGATACATCTTCACCTGGTTCCCCTGAAGTAAGCAAATAGTTGGGAAGCACGTGATAACAACTTACGGCGAGACCCTTTTCCAACAGTAGTGAAAGACATCTTGATGATATAAGGATATTCACTCTTTCCGGATTCACTCATGACAGGAGTGTGATTTGCAAGTACAAGAGCCTCGGCGGCAGTCTCCACATTTGGAAAGATGGCGGTACCACATGCCCATTTGGGGGAGCGTGTGGGAAATACAACAACAGATTCAGGAGCCTGTGCACCACGCTCCTCGAATAACTGAGAAAAACACATAATACACATAACAGTATGTATGTATACCTCCTTAATTCTTGCCTCATCCATCTCTGGTGGAGAGTTATACCAATGAACAACAGCCGATGGGAAGGACATGCGATTTTTGGCAGCAAACTCGGCGGTGGTGAAACGCTGGTGACGAGAATCGGAGAAATTGCGAAATTGTGGTGATCCATCGGGTAGAAGGGCTGGATCCCTTAAAACTAACAATACACGGAAGCGATGGAATTAAACAAACTTGACGTGTCTTAACGACTCCTGGAAACTTGGCTTAAGCTCTAATGTCATGTCTCTAAAGGACAGACCATTCAAATAATGCATCACACTAGTAGCTTGTTCAGGAGTGCCCATTTCCACCATTGCAGTGTCCGGTTTATTAACCATGAAACGAACTGCCAAGACATTCCCATATTGACAGAATAAATTAAATATTATATCGCAATTAATTTTCTGCTGATCGAGTCCGTAAACCATGAGTATTGACCCCTGAATAGATAGTTGATTGCCCAAGTGAGATCTTAACAACCTTGCCACCAGCCATTAAATCCGGATCGTCCCCTCTAGTGGGGCCAGATGCTAAGTTTGAGAGATAGGAATCATAGCCATAGCCTCCACCAATACCTGCATCTCCTTAAAACACATGTAATATACTCTGTCTCCGATCTGTATTCCACGCTTCTCCCAACGAGTGTGCATTTAAAGAAAAAATTTTGTATCTACGTAGCATAGCTACATGCAGTCTGTTTGAAACGAAACAGGACTACATGTTGGAGCGTTCTTATGAATTTCAAAAAGCAACTGCAAAAAACTTACTCGTGTAGGCATATGAATCTGGTTGTGATTCTCGAGAATATGTCAAGGATGGACTGAAAGTATTTTTCATTATGGGAAACACAAAAAAAAGGTGTACCCTGCAGGAGGCAAACGTTGTCCTTGCGGAGCCATGGGCGTCATTGAGTACTGTTGCTGCTGATAGCCTGAAACAGAAAGTTCGCATCGAACTGAAAAGAAATGACGAGAAGCATAAGTGACTCACAACTAACCATTGTCTGCACTTGGTTGGAATCCTCCTGGAATCAATGTCTTCCGCTGTGGTGGGATGGTACCTAGAACACAAATATCTCCTAGAGCTTAACCACCTGCTTCCTAATAATGATGACTCAATAGTAGATGAGTGAATACATAGATTATTTCAGTAGATGTGGGAAATACTGATAGAGAATAAAAGTACAGAAAATAACTGATGAAGCGCATCCATAGAATTGCCACCAATATCATGAGCTGTACATGAAAATGTTTACATTTAGGGAGCAATGCAAGTCAGGGTAAACTGTGTATGTAGGTGTCATCTCTGCATATATATATCTCTTCATTTCATTCTGTATGTAGTCCATATATTGATTCTATAGTTCGGTTTCTTAGATGCAGTATATATCAACAATTGTAGGCTCTGTGCAGTACTATATAAATTCCTCTGTCAATATATATGTTGTTCTCTGTGTTGTATGATGTCTCTCGCCGGTGGTGGATATATACTCAATTAACTATTAGTTCTTAACAAATGACGAGTATTTGTTGGAGAACCAATTGAGCAAATGTGTAATAGTTCTCGTTAAAATAAGAGAAGAAAAACTTACTCATCACTGGCGCAGTAAAATCTTTGTGATCATCGTCTTGATGTGAAACTCGCACAGAATCCACCTTTGATAAGACGTATTAAAGTAAATATCTATCAACAAACCACAGCATATTCAGCTTTAACCGTACAGCAACCAGAATAAATGTCAGCACCATTGATCGCAATTTTGGTGGCCTTAATACATGGCGGTGGTCAAAATAAGACAATAGAACATACCCGTGCTTGTTCAATGGAATTAAACTCGACCAAAGCGTTGAAAATACCACCACGTTTTACTATCGCAACACGCAGAACTTCACCCGACTGTTTACATATGTCATGAATAACCTTAATAACAGTATATTATTTCCAAGAAGAATTTTGTCACTCACGTCTGCATTGATTGGATAGATGACATTAGTCAGCGAAAGAACTAGAATGTGATTGGGTGTTGCGCTCTCAAACCCAATTCGATTCACTTGCTTCGACGAGTGAAAATGAAATGTTGCTGGCTGCCCAGCGACGAATATCTGATTGGACATAGCGAATTGAACACAGCGCTGAGCACCTGAAATTACATTGTTAGAATAAGGAACTACCCAAGAATCTCACTTTCGATATCTTCGAACTCAACAAGACCCAAGCCAGAAAACTTGGTTATGAGCGCATAGGCGATAGGACCAAACGTATCCAGAGCCTCCAGAAGATCGGGTTCCGTAGCCTAACGTAAAAATAAGTTAAACAAAGGCGTGGTTTGATTTATACCTTGGGGCTGAGGCTCCCAATTGCGACAACCTGCGATGGGATCGCACTTGGGCCACCACGCAACGGCTGATCCTCGTTTTCTTCTCCACTACCACGGAATCTCTTGAGCGGTGGACTACCATGGTCTTCCCTAAATTGATGTGAAGCTAATAAGAGTAATCACAACCTACATTTTACCAAAGTAGATAATATCAAGACGTCTATAAATAAATATAATATAAAAATATAAAATTTACGTTAAGTAACTAGATATAATGAAAGTCGCGATAACGAGCATAACACATCGAAATAATATCCAAGAATTTATTATTACTACAATTGCACAGAAACAGGATAATAAAAATTAAATGAAACATAGCAGAAAACTAATCACAGAAAAGAGATCATAGTGTTTGGAGGCATCGCACAAGTGATTTCACGATCTTAAATGGGTCACTTTACAAGAATGGCCTCATCCCAAGGGCCATGCAAATTACGTTTGCTCTTTTGCTTATCAATTAAAACATATGGGCAGACAAAAACAATGAATATATCAACAATAAAAAGAAATATGGCTAGTTGCGAACTAAGCCCATGTAGTGAGCAGACCGCCACTATGGATACCAGGAGGGATATACAAAATGCAAGGGTAGGAAAAGACTCGAAAAGCAAATTCCTTAAAAAAAAATTATCACCCGATTAGTATAAGCTATGCTCCCACCTGAACTCGGATGAAGCAGCGTGTATCACGAAAGAGGCACTTAGAACTGTGAATGCATACACATTGTCGTCTAAACGAGAAAGCAGAAATATTGCAGAACTGAGCCCAGAACTTACAGCAATGGGCTGAGAAACGCTGAAAATGGTCATTTAAGTATTCCAATTCCCAAAATAATAAAACTAACATAGGTGCTTTAACTCCATAGTCTTGAAACATACAGCTGACAAGAGCAGATATGATCGACAAAGCGTAGATTGTGTCCGTACTGATTGTGGTAGTTAAGGTTCTACGAAATTATATATTATATAAGTACTCATTTTACTTTCGTTTTTACTACCTTATAGCGGGCGTCATTCCAAAACCCATTGTGGTAAGAACAAAAACTGTATAGCAATGATCTAAGACATTAACTTCAGAATTGAGGAAATAGTAATATAGCAAATACAGGCAGGTAGTAGCAATCATCAATACGGAGAGTAGAGAGTAATTGTTAATAGCTTGGGTATCAGCAAACACCTTAACATGTAATGTTCATCCAGATGATCACTTAAAAACTTACGTTCCCAAAAAGAACAAAAAATAGTACTACCATGTTTATATGGCACATCAGACTGCTGCAACCAATGACAGCATCACTATACGTGTATGATACCACGGATACTAAAATACTAATTTTCCACTTGCTCACAACCCTACTAACCATTTTTGCGTAATTCGGACAGAAATATTTGTTCCCCACCAGAATAGTTGTCTGGGAACGGTTGTTTCTCATAAAGTATTTTTCTCCACTCTTTCATAGGGAAACTCCTAAAACAGTGTATCGTTCATCATAGTGATATGGTTAATCATGTTCAAAAGAATGTATATAATACAAATATATTAAATAGTATAGTTATACTTTACTGAAAAAAAAAACTTAAGCTTACTGGAAAACCTTACTTTCAAACGAAATTGGAATTATGCCAGTAAACGTTTCGTGGGGGCCACAGCTCTTTGTAAACACAGGGCATGCCGACCAATTGGTTTACACAGTTATGGCAACAATTGTAATTTTTCAGTTTCATTCATTATAAAGTCCATAGACTGTGGTACTATACCATGGTATAGGTTCTTTCTGCAGCCCGTTATTAATTGTAGCATTTTTTTGTTCAATAGCGGTGTTATGTTGTGTTGTTTTAGTATCACTGTTCGGTAATTGCCAACTATTAATTGATTAGCCATAATAGAGCTGGTCTCTCATCGTCTCTTGATTGGATTCATAATGGTTTATTTCTTAGCTGTTTTACATTTATAAGTTAGTCATTTCACGAGATCACTTTTGTAGATACAATAGCATATAGAATACGTAGCATGCTTTGGAAGCTATCATTGTCTGCAAATTTTAAAAGTCCGTTTCTTTGAAGTGTTGCCTTGGTATGTGCATTTCGTGTAGCTCCAGTTCTACTGGAGATTCTTCTTCCGGTAGTTTGATTCGTCTGGAGACGAAATATGCTACCAATACAAAGATTACCGCAAGGGATTGCAGCACTGCATTGGCTAGGTGAAAATCGAATCTGAGTGCTGAATTGTCATAGACCGCACAGTTGCCGGGATCTGAAATGTGTATTTTAGCTTCTTTTACATTTGTCAATGAACGCACATTTAAAATGTTAAAGGCACGGTACACTCAACAATTTGTTACAATTTTTATTTTTTTATGTTATTCTTCCAGAAAAGTTATTCTCAAATATATAAATAATTAAAAAATTGAAGAAAAATTAACGATTCTACATGATATTCAATTTTGGTGCACCCAATTTG
>JAQGAV010002202.1:0-16705 GCA_034691345.1 Phasmarhabditis papillosa
TTTGGAAATGTCGGCCCGGGCCGGCCCGGGTCGACCCGGGCCGGCCCGACGAATGTCGAGCCCTGCCCACATCCCTTGAGCTAAATAAGCCCAAAACGCAATTTCTCTTAAAATGGTTCATTTTTCAATTTTTTGCTATTTATATCATTTTTCTTAAATTTTCAAGCTGATTAATTTGAAATAATAAAATTTGAAATCAATTTTTGAGTGTACCGTGCCTTTAAAGAAATTAGGTAATATATCATTGAAATAAAACTTTTCCTTTCATCGAAGCTTCTCCATAACGTGTTGCGTAATCCATCTATTGCTCTTTTACAGAATAGCAAACCAGATCTATCTGTTGTGATAAAATCTATATTTCGTATCCAAGTTGTAAGCCAGACTTCGTATTTTGTATTGGTAACCCAGGTTACCAGCTAGAGCTGAGCTAGCTCAGTTTTATGTTATTAAACCCCTAATGTAGGAAACAGACAAGTTAAAGTATTTGAAAAGTAACGCCATCCACGGGCCTGCTTGGGTCGACGATCGACCCACCCTTGACTCGAGCAATTGTCCAATGGGCAGTGTTGGGCAAAGCGGACCATAATCTCATAGTTTTCAACAAAAAAAGGCACAGCGCGGGCCTGTCTTTACAAATTAGTTTTACGTGAAAATGTCAACGGCGTCCGTTAAAAATCTACTTTGTCCACAGTGGCGTGCTATTAATATTTTTGGCGTGGGGCCAGCGGCGCACGATCGACTTCGTTTGATTTTTCAGCAATAACCGTTCCTAACGCATATTGTTATTTTCAAAAATATCTGTATTTTTCAACCACTTCTTGAATATTTAAAATTGACATTCAACTAGGAGTTAGTAGTTTTCTATTTTTCAGAATGACTGCGTTTTTACCTCCGAACTTGATGAGTCTTTTTGAGGCCCGGCCTCCCATCCCATACCTTCCTCCCGTTCAAGAATTACTAATAGAGAAGAACGAAAGACTTCCGGACGTTCGATTTAATGGAGTAGCCGAGTGCGTGCAAGAATTTGAGGTAGGCATATAAATTAATTCAAAGTTTAAATAATTTGCAGCTCGTATCCTTGTAACTTACTGTGGTGTTTTAGGATCCTGTGGACACACCACCTAAGCCAGTAATCGAAACAAAAGCTGAAAAACGTGAGCGCAAGCGTCGTGAGAAAGAGGAACTACTGGCTTACAAAGTAGAACAGGGTATAGCTCAATGGAACCCAGCAGAAAATAAGATTGCCACAGAAGATCCATACAGAACGCTATTTGTCGGCAGAATAGTTGGTTTCTTTTCGGATTTATAATTTATTGTGAACTTTTAGAATTATGAAACATCGGAGAATAAGTTGAGAAGAGAATTCGAGGAATACGGAAAAATCAGAAAGGTGATCACTCATTTCAAGGTCTCAGTACCTTAATGTTCTTTGCAGTTACACATGGTTCACGATAGAAATGGTAAACCTCGAGGATATGCCTTTATCGAGTACTCTGATAAAGCTGAAATGCATGGTGAGTATAGACGCGTTATCATTAGGATGAGCGCACAAGTAACCAGACGCTCGGTAGACCCGCATATTTATCAGTACCGTAAGCTCATTTGTCCTCTTACTATGATACATTCTCTTGCAGCCTGACTCTCGAGGCTTGACAAGCGTTGCATACTGTAAATAGGTTTGTTTTAGGAGAGGTTCAATGTAATTTTTTTTCTTTTTACCACATATTCATTAAACCTCTCTTGAACATCTTCTCTTCCCTGGCGTGGTGGATGATATCGGTAAAACGTTTTTTAATTCAAGCTTTTTTTCTGAGCTAGCATACTAAAAATATTTTTATCGGGTAAGCGCGGTAAGTTCCGGTAATGTAACGGCTGGATTCTGTTTTCTTTCGGCTACAATTAGCGTAAGTTTTGCTACGTAAGTTGCAAAATGTATTTCTTGCTGCGTTTTGTTATTGAAGTCGAGATAATAAGTACTATCCTGTTGTCCAACTATTTGGGGCTTCCGTTAACATTTTACAATAGTTTCGGAAGACTTTGCACAATGCTTGATCCTCCATTACCACACGGCTATAATACAAACATAATTATTTCACCAAGTCTCATTCTGGTTTCTGAAAATTGAGCCCAACTGCATAGTTGACAACGTTACACTTTTCTGATCTGACATCCAAACGCCCAATAAGGTAATTCATTCATTAACAAAAGAGTAGTTTTGTATTAATATAAATTAGTGAAAAACTGTGGTAAGTACTTTATAGGGGCCTACAAGAAAGCAGATGGAATCAAAGTAGATAACAAACGTCTTGTTGTCGATTACGAGCGTGGACGCACTCAGAAGTCTTGGTTGCCACGGAGATTAGGTTTGTACGGATTGGTAAAAAATATTATTCTTATCCTAGGAGGCGGCAAGGGCGACACTCGGCGTGCCCGTGAATCCAAGAAGGCTATGGAGGAGCGTGACGCTTTGAACGGCGCTGGTACTGGTGGTGGTTTCAGGGAAGACCGTGATAGACGGGACAGTCGGGAACGTTCAGATAGTAGAAGGAGAAGAAGCCGATCTCGTGAACGCGATGATAAGAGGTTTGTAATCATATAATACTTAATATATGAAATATTTGTAGAAGTTATGGGAGTCGTCCCGATGGTGGTGAGCGACGTGGATACCGAGGTGGGCCAACAGTGCAGAGTTACTCCTCGGGAGCCGGTGTCTATAACGGTAGCGGTGGATCCCATAGAGGTAGTGAGGGATCTTATGGAGGAAGTCGTGGTGGCAGAGACTATGGACGTGATCGGAATGATCACGGAGGTAGCAGAGACTATGGTAGTCGGGATAGACGTTACTAATTTGTTCAATCGCTGTTATTTAATTTCAAAATAAATTGTTGTCCTGCAAGTGTATTTAGTTCTTATCCTCCTTTTCATGGTGGTAAATATTTTCGGTTGAAATCGTGATAGTAGTTAATCCAGGTAATGCTCTAGTCTACCTGTTAAATTCGTTCACCCTAATTTAGGAACCTTTTGACTTTTTTCTCCCTTACGACCTTCCCCGTAGCAGTTACAGATTTGGTCTGCTTTCTTCTGATATTTTGCTAGCGTTTTCAACTTAATAGATTGGCGCGCGATTCTGCCCGCACTTATGCCATACAGTTGCGTCATTGCGTTTCTCGGGAAGTGTTAAATTTTTACGTTAATGTTTTGCTTTAAGTGCTTCATAAAAATTATTTATTTACCGGAACCCTGAATAATTAGGTTCAAGCTTAGTGAATGTATTAACTTTTTCGTTAACAACTAAAGAAAAAAGTAATTATATTTAATTTGTTAATATTTAGATTAGCGGAGGGAATGTTTGGCACGAAATCACTACGAGTGTTTTTAACATCTTCTCACTTGTAAGTTACATTTTCCGGTATATTTAATTTTCCACTAGGCTGAGGAATGTCCGCAAGCCTCAACCTGGATTTGCATCTGTGTCCACAACACAAACAAATGAAGAAACTAGCATTCAGTTTGAAACAGTCAAAAATGGCAAGCGCTTATCTGGTTTGTTCGTTCGGCAAAACTTTAATCGTTCATATCCAATTCAGGAGCTGAATTTCTGGAAAATGTAAAGTCTGTTGTAAAAATTGAAGAAGCGGAGTTCAGTGTTACTAAGAATGTGTTGGATTCGCTTCTTCCCGAGTATGACAACTTGATCAGTGAATCTCAAGAGTGGAAAGTATGACTTTGCTGATTTAAATATCTACGTAAGTCATTTAAGGACAAATATCAAAGGTCGCTTGCCGAGACAGAGAATGTGAGACGACGCGGAACGAAACAAACTGAGGACGCCAAAGTATTTGCAATTCAAGGCTTTTGTAAAGATCTTCTTGAGGTAAGCCTGCGCTATTATTTTTACGCCATGTTTACATTGAAATAGGTTGCTGATATACTTGATCTTGCTGTCAACTCAATCACGCCAGAGGAACTAAAAAATGCCGACAAGAAGTTGAAAGATTTGCACGCCGGTGTTTCTATGACTAAAACGGTATGATGTACAAAAAGTTTCTGATGCTTAAATGGATCAATTCGTACGCCAATAAAATAGTTCTTTTAGGTGATGGAGAAAACATTTTCGAAATATGGATTAGTTTGCGTAAATCCTCACGGAGATAGGTTCGACCCCAATTTACATGAGGCAGTATTCCAGATTCCAGCTGCTCAAGTAGGTGCTGACTCGGTATATGAATAACTATATTTTCAGAGTCCCGATGTTCCTGCTGGACATATCATGCATGTTGCCAAGATTGGTTATTCGCTGAACGGGCGGCCAATTCGTGCGGCTCAAGTTGGCGTCGTTGTAGAATAACTGTTATTGCCTTTGTTTAGTAGTTTTAGTCTTAATATAGCTAGATTGTGTTGTTATTTTTTATGCAAATGAATTTTTATGTTCTTCTTGTCTTTAATATATTTTGTGTGTTACATACTTCTTCGTTATTTTAACTGCTGCTTACTTACAATTGCAAATGCTATGTGATGTTCAGATGACAGCTGATGAAATCGGTAGTTGCTCATTTCCCCCAGATGATTTGATTCCAGCTGATGCACTAAAGGATGCAACCGACGAAACTCTCTGGTAAGTCCTACCATGTTGGTGAATTTCGAGGTTTCTTTTTGGAGATTATGGCGCATTATTTTCAGTTATGCTGATATGCCTTCCATGATGACCCCCGATCAATGGATTGAAGAGGCCAGAAAATGTCAGTATTTACCGGAGGGAGATATTATCTCTTTGTGCGCCTTGTTAGTTGTCGGAGAGTATATATGGTTCATATGTATTTTTTTAGATTAACCGAAAGGTTATCACTTGTGCCAAATGTTGTGTCAGTCTCGACACCTGTGACTATTTGTGGAGACATTCATGGGCAATTTTACGATCTTTTGGAACTTTTTAAAACAGGTTAGAAGAAAATATGGCTGTCATTGTAACCAAAATTTAGGAGGCGAATTACCGCATACTAAGTATATATTTATGGGTGATTACGTGGATCGAGGGCATTACAGTCTTGAAACATGTACTTTGTTATTCGCTTATTTGTATAGGTATATCGTAATTCGCCATTAATATCAGTTTACATTCAGATATCCTGATAGGATTACACTCTTAAGGGGCAATCATGAATCCCGGAGAATTTCTTCAGTATATGGGTTCTATGACGAATGTCTCAATAAGTATGGTCACTCACTAGTTTACAAATGGTTTTGCAAGGCTAGCTACATTCTCTCCAAACAAATCAATCGAAATTTATAGGTGTTTGACGTGCTACCAATTTCTGCAGTGGTCGATGATAAGATTATGTGTGTTCATGGTGGTTTATCACCGGAAATTTCGTCGATTGAGAAAATGAACAGTCTCGATCGTGTTGGAGAAATTCCAAATAAGGTTAACTTTTGTCTTCACAAATTTCTAATTTTTTATTTAGGGGCCTTTGTGTGATATAATGTGGTCTGATCCCGAAGAAGACCAGGAAGGCTGGTTAATGAGTCAACGTGGTGCTGGCTGGGTACTCATTTGTACAAATGTATAATATATATTTTGTTAAGTTATACGGCAGTAAAGTTGTGGATAAATTTCTACACGACAATGGTCTGGATCTCATTTGTCGATCGCATCAGCTGGTAGATGAAGGATTTCGTTATATATTTGATCAAAAACTCTGCACTGTGTGGTCGGGTTAGTTCCTATTTTTGCCGATTTCTCAACAAAATATATTTGATTCTTAAACTAAAATCATGTTCCATTTTCTAGCTCCAAACTACTGTTATCGCTGCGGTAACCTTGCTGCTGTCCTGGCAATAGGAGAAGATGGCTCCGCGGATCCGAAATATTTCCAAGCAGTGCCTGATGAAAATCGTACGAAGCCCGATCGCACGGTAACTCCGTATTTTTTGTAGATATATCATTCAAGGAGTTCGCTCAAAATAATAAAATTCATTCCCGATGTTTATACTACTTTATACATCACAATAACTAAAAGAGGTGAAAATAAAGAAAACACATTGCATGTGTGGATGACCAGTATTGAAGTAAGGCTTCGATTGAAATACTTGTTAATTATGTACATGTATATGGAATGTGACTAAAAGATCCCTGGGGGTGGTGGTCCATTATTTGTATCCTAAATAATGTATTAATATAAGAAGGTATATTAATCTCACGTCGTTGCTCCCGCCGGGCTTCTCAGGATTCTGATTTTCTCGCGGCTGATTCCTCATACTATTAGGACGCATATAATAGAGGGTTAGTGCTAGTAACCCCCACATAAAAGACCACAGAAGTAAATTACCACTAGCAAAGGATTGTGGGCCATCGGGCAGACATTCTCCATCTGTGCAGTTTGACTGATTCTCTCGAAGCTAAAATTTGTTATGTATTTCGTTTATTGCATTGAAAATTTACCCAGGCAATCAAGCGTCTCATGGCCGATTCATGATCCCAAACACACTGGCACGGATCGGACATTTTCGTTTATTAATGGCACTAAATATATACGAGACAGTATATATGTTTGCTCCTGAACGAATTGCTATGAAACTGGCCACAGACGTATTTCAGAAAGTTATAGGAAATGTCTATGGCAATACTCAACTCACTAAATGTGGTAGCGTGGTATATAATACTGAAACATATGTTTACAAATGTGGCGAGTACCCCCTAATACACGCTGCATTACACAGAACAAACGCTTTGCTACTTTGATGGCGCAAACAAAGTCACTTTGCGGGAAATGATCTGCCTTAAATTTTATTTTTTATTTTTTTCGGAATAGTTTCTTAGTATATATGAATTATTAATAAACCTGTTAGAAATTTTGTTCCTGTAACATTTGTTTTCAGCTTGGGAATAATGTCTGAGAAAAAACCGTTGTCAGAAAAGAGACAGAAGCCCATCAATTTTTGGGCGAAAAAGTTTGCTAAGAATACAAGTCAGTCGGACCCGCTCAAAAGTGCATCAAGAAAAAGGCGAAGGTAATTCATCTGCTTATCAATTTTATTATTATTTTCGAATAGTACTGTTGTCGTATATGATAACACCAAGTATGATTCCCTACCGATGAGCGGCTACAATGTCAAGATACCCCCCGGATTGAGCCTTTATCCATCACAGAAGCTCATTATTTCGAAGATACTTAATGCTTTGAAATATCGTCAAAACGTATTAGCTGAAAGTCCAACGGGAAGTGGTAAGGTTGAAATAGTGTTCAGCAAATACTTGTTCAGGCAAGACTATGGCGCTGTTATCATCTACTTGTTCTTGGCTAGCAAACTATCGAATACAACGTGAAGACGCTAAAGAAAAATGCCCCCTCCATGGTTCAACAGCGAGTTAGTTATACTTGAGAATTCTAAGCCAATTATACTTAGCTCCGAATATGGAACAAGATCAAAAATCCATGGCTGTAATAAAGAATGAGCCAGTTGATCAACATCCGCTAACACCCATGGATAACACACTTTCCGATCGTCTTCTGACTTGTTAGTTTGGCTGTATGCCCTGTGAATTGTAATTTCTTTTATAGATGAAGATGAGCTTGAGAATGATTTTGTGGAAAGTTCAATAGGAGCGGCAGCATGTTTCGGTTTGCTAGCTTTTTCAATATTTTTTATTTCGTTCATTGCAGACGAACCGTTAGATGAAGTGAAGCCAAAAGGATGTTTATGTCTACCGTAAGGCGATTCCATTGTCTTTTTAACAGTTATGAATTGTAGTCGAGCCCGAATTTATTATGGAACGAGGACTCACAAACAGATTGCTCAAGTTGTTAAAGAGTTCGGGCGCTTGCCATATGCCGGTGTCATTAAGTTCGTTTCCTTTTGTATGCCGCAATCTATGTTACCTAAATAGGCATACCATTTTGGGGAGTCGTGAACAATTCTGTATAAATGGAGATGCTCTGAATGCTCCGGATACAACAAATCATTGTAAAGATTTACAGAAATCTGATGGTGTTGGTAATGCCCGTGTAGTAACTAGCAAATTTATTTTTTAGGCTGGTTGTATTTTTCGTTCAAATATGCGAGGGAAATTAGAACACCCATACAATATGAGACGTCATGTTGAAAACTTCGTAATATATTTTACAATTTGAGCATACGTTTTCTGTTTCAACAGGCACCAATCGTTTTTGATATTGAGGATTTGAAGGAAGGGCTTTCGGTTGGATCTCCACAAGTATGTCCCTACTTTACGTCGAACCGAACGCTAACAAACGATGCCGATATTATTTTTTGCCCATTCACATACTTAGTTGGTAATATATTCATTTTTGCTAAATTATACATTCATTAAGATCCTGTTATTCGGAATTCATCGAGTGTATCTATTAAAGATAGCATAATTATCCTGGATGAGGCACATAATATCGAAGACACATGTCGATCTACAGCATCGTTTACTTTCCATGAAAAGGAAATATCAGATGCAATTAGCTCTTGTGAAGAAAAGGGTATATATATTACACTGATACATATTTACGAAAATTCAGAGAAGTTAGTACATGAAGACTTGCGTAATATGCAGGGAGACGAAGAAGCAGATGACGAAACATTTTCTAAGCTCGTATCGATGAGCAGAAGTTTTGCAGTGGTGATTTTTAATACATTCTGCGTTGAACTCGGTTTAGCTTTGCATTGTCATACCCAGTGACTGCAGATTATCGGTCTACTGAAGGATCTATGGGAATGGTTCAAACACGTGGCTGAAGATACCATCAATGAATCGAAGGATAAATTCACAGGGCTACGAACATTGACTAGGTTGGTTTTACTTTATCTATGTGATTGAAGCTAAATTTCAGGAACTGGTCTTATTTGAGGCAATCTCTCGAAGAAAAATTTCTCCGAGAGTCTCTTCTTTCTCCCTTAGAATCAGCAAGATATATTGCTATTATGGTATACAAATGAAGTCGATTCTTTTTTCATTCTTGTTATTTTCAGGAAGCCATGAAGTCGGTGAATAGCGAAATTGGGGAGGATGATAGAAAGCAAACTGATGCTCGTTATAGACCGTCCTCTACTTTAATAGTTCTTGTTGAAAAGTGGATGTACTTTCAAACCTTTTTTGGCAAACAAGACTACATGAATACCTACAGGTATTTTAGTCATTATCAGTGAATATCAGACAAATTCAGAATTAATGCCACGATTGAGGATGGCAGTAACTCTGGATACTATAGCCAATCCACACGTATCATGGGGTCAAGTGTATGTTACTTTCTGTAATTATCGTCTCTTAGTTAATCTAGCAAAATGTGCATAATTAAACCCGATTATAGGGACCACGAAATAATTTGTATAACTCAATCGAGGATGCTGACACTTGGCTAGATTCTAACCGAGGTTATGGTTGCTTGCAACCCGTTGTTGAAGGGTCTAAAACCAGTGTATCATTGTGGTGTATGTCTCCAGCATTAGTAAGATTTATCTAAATGCAGTGTAATTGCAATTTTCAGACCTTTATGGATGCATTCAGTGATGCAAGAAGCGTAGTTCTGGCTTCTGGGACACTATCTCCTATGGAGACGTTAAAAACAGAGCTAGGTGTTGAATTCAAACATCAATTGGAAGGTCGTCAAGTGATTCCGCGCGAACGTATTTGCGCATCAGTTATTTCCTCGGTTAGTGATCCGGTTACATATAACTACTTACATGCACAGGGTTCATCTGGTAACCTTATAAACTGCACTAGAGATGGCTTATCAAAACCTCATACCATCCGAGATATTGCAGACGTTATCAGGTAATCACTGCCTCGCCACCTCTATATGATTGTTAACAATAAAGGTCGCCTTTCTAGGGATGTGTGCGATGTTGTACCAAATGGAGTTTTGTGTTTTTTTTCAAGCTACGCAGTTTTAAACAGCATCAAATCCTTTATGCAGTCGCAAGGCATTATTAATCAGATTAGTAAACGAAAAGTGAGTATATATTTATTATGTTATTAATGTATACCTAATTTTTAGAAAGTTTTTGATGAACCAAGAGTGTCTTCTCGGATGAACGACATAATCGAACAGTTCAACCATGCCATACGTTTCCCAAAGAATGGGCAAAACGGAGCATTGATGTTCGCTGTCTTTAGGGGGAAGGTTAGAAGTAATTTTATTAGTTGACAAGTCTTTATTTTTAGGTGTCAGAGGGTTTAGATTTTGCTGATGATTTAGCTCGTGCTGTAATCTCTGTTGGAATACCTTATCCTAATTTTGGTGATGCACAGGTTGTTCGTTCTCTTATTTTTGTTAATCAGTTTCCAGGTTCTTGAAAAACGTAAGTATAATGATGAACATGCCAAAGTCAAACATATCCTTGATGGCGAGGACTGGTACAAGTCGCAAGCTTATCGAGCATTAAATCAAGCATTGGGAAGGTTTGTCTTTCTTGTTGCTTACATATTTTCAATATTAGGTGTCTTCGTCATAAGGGAGATTGGGGGGCGTTAATACTGATCGATCACCGACTAGCGGAGCAAGCTTCAGTTAATCGTCAGTAATTTGTTATGTAAAATGTTTTACGTGAGGTTTAGAAACTGCGAGAGTTAATAATCTAGCTCCAAGTTCTCGTGTATCAACTTGGATACGTGAACAGCTTATTGTTTATAACAACAACTACCAAGGATTTCTTTCTCAATTAGATAGGTAGGATTTGGGCAATTATTCTTTCTAAGCTTAATCAAACACGGGGAGTAGTGTTTTTTCTAGTTTCGTCAATCGTCTAGTATTCGAATCACAGGATGGAAGCTACAATAGTTGATTCTATTATTATTCTTACAAACCATTGTGTACTTTATTCGCAAATAAAGCTTAATTAAAAAGGGTTTTCCTATTTGAGTCGGTGTACTGTTCTTGATTTATCTGTCTGTTTGACTGAGCAATTTGCATTCAACTATCTTAGGGGAATGAGTGAAAACCGCTCATATACTGTCAGGTATCATTTCAAAAACCGAACTGGCCCTATCAATGAACCTCAGGGCACTTTGTCCATTGTGGAGAGTTCTTCCCAATTCATTATAACATCGTTACATGGAAAAAAGGTTCTACAATCCATTATGCCAAGCTATACACAATGTTTAAGGCAGAACATTTTAAATCTACATATTTCGAAACGTTTGCAAAAAGACCATTCAGTAGTACTGCCACACAGTTTGACATCCCATTCGTTCAAAGTGATCCCAGGTTGGAATATCAGTTAAGCAGGGCTGAATATTTTTTAGGGGAGCGTTGCACCTGAAGTTTAGTTCAGCTGCTGATCTGCTGTCAGCATATAATCGACTACGACCTATGTTCGCAAAAACAGGTTAGAGTTTGTAAATAGCTAATCCTTTGCTGTATCTAGATGAATTGTCTAATCAGAGAAAAATCAGGGGAATGCTTCAATCGTTGGTTATTTATAATAGTTAAGCTATTTTACCAATTTTAGGAGTTCAGCAGGTGGAAACCTTAATTCTACTAAAAACGGTATTATCTATGATGTTCATAGAGCAGCATATATTCCAGGCTCACTGAACAGTTATTACGTCAATAGTCCTGGTGCTCCAGTTATAGAGAAGAGAAAGCGAACTGTGTTTGGCACGTCAACTCTGTTAGTTGTCGAAAATAAATATTTTATTTTGTTTTTGATCCCCAGACAACAAGACTGCAGCTTCACTGAACCACCCATTCGTCGAAAAACTGAAGATTTTACTAACTCTACACCGAGGTTTATTCCCGGTTTTTTAAGGTTTGTCAAAAATGAGAAGGTTATGTTGTCTCATGCAAATATTTTCTAGTTCCAGCTCTTGTAAAACCAACAACAACAACAACAACAATTCTTGTTCTGACTACGGAAGTAATAAATTGGTAACTTCTCCTGTTTCTTCCGGCAGATATAGTTTATTGTCACCAGCATCTAACCTGAACGTAACACCAATTAGTAAAAGGTGACATATATTTTTGAGCTTTGTGATAAAAGGTGACCTTATTCAGGACTATACTTGCCTCCCGTTCACCACCAAGTAAATCGATTGGCGAAGAAGACCTGTTTCTTGATAACGGTAGTAGCTACAATTCTCCGCCCCATACAGTTCTTCCTATTAATAATTGGCGGTATAGTGATTCTCCATGGTGGTATCGAAGGTAAAACTGAATTTGTTGATGACTTTGTCTATGCCTTTTCAGTTTCGGAAACATTGGAAACTCATGTTACATGAACTCGATTCTTCAATTGGTGTTCTATACTTCAGGAATATCCATTAGGTACTTGCTCCAGTCTCAATTAAACTATATGTTTGTACTTTTAGATTGAACAGGCTGATGGCTGTTGAACATCTCTACAACAGCAGTAAAATGCTGCAGTCACTATCTGCTCTGAATTCTAGAATGTCTAGCTTAAAACAAGAAGGGCAAAGGGAATATTCTCGTTTCTCGTTAAAAGAAGTAAGGATCGTTTTCTGGACCATATTTCGCACTATATTCAGTCTCTTCGTCAAATTCGCGAAATCAGTGGTAGATACTTGGACTCTAATTTTGGCACTTCCGCGCAGCAGGTAAATCCTTTGGTAATGTTCACCAATATATTATAGCCTTAGGATGCGCATGAGTTGTGGACCAAACTTTTAGATTTCACTAATGAAGAAATCAAGAAATATCACACGGTATCCATGTTTCTTTATTACCTCCAATTGCATGTTTAGGCTCTCTACGGTGGAGATGAAAATGATAATGGTGAAAGATCACAAAATAATGAAAACGTCAATGGATCTGTTAGGATTTTTGTGGCTACCGTAGTAATTTGTTTATGCAGGCACCCATAACTTTCAACAACCTACTATCACCTGGTGATTTGTTTAAGGTGCAGTTAATCACGAGGTAAGCCTTGGTTTTATATATATTCACATGTTGTACTCTGCAGGCTTGGTTGCAATGAATGCTCAAATGTAAGAGAATCTCAAGTGGAAGAACTATTTGATATTAATCTAGATATAAGGTATTTATAGTATATGTAATGCATTATCGCTCCCTTACCCAGTGATGAAACTGAATTAGTTTCTGAACTTGTGAGGAAATATTTGGATGTCGAAGTGATTGATTTTGCTTGCGACAGATGTAGAAATGTTAAAGCCAATAAAAGTCAGGCTGTGAAAGTGTTCCCAACGTAAGTTGTTGCCCGCTTGCTGATGTGTATCTCTATTTACAGATATCTCGTGTTCGTGATTAAACGTTATCGGTACAATATGGGAAATGAAAAAAAGAAAACCACCCATATCAGCGTAATTCGTTTGTTCTATTATATTTACTATTTCATCGCAGGTAGAACGGGACCTGTTTCTAAATAACGTGCACGTTGGCAGCGAAGAAAAGCAGAAGGAGAAAAGGGATTTATGCAATTCACTCGAAGAAACCAATGAAACCTTTGGATCATCACTGCCGAAGTCTCCTTTCAAAGAGGTTCTGAACACCTTAAATACGCATGGAGATGGTAACAGCAACAGGTCACTTGAAATACCTAGCGAACTGCCTCTCAGGTAAGCTAGAATTTTCGTTCTCAAACTCCCTGTAAGGTTTAAGCAAATTTTTTAGTTTATTTTTCTTTCATTACCCCTTGTTATTATACACGATGACGGCTTTCAGACATGCTTCGGCAGAGCTTATTGAACTTGCTGGGGTGGACAATGATCTTGATTTGAATGGAAATGACGTTGATTCATCGCAAAGTGATGAACTAATGGACTGCTCTTCACCAACATCAGGTCAAATGAATGTCAGTGATTTTAGATTTCTGAAGATCTCCAAAATCTCGGTATAGCAGTAACTGCTACAAACGGGCCTCAACAGTGATTTTCTCACCCAATTTTTCATTCGAACCTCGCTTCGTTAAATTACAGAAAATAATATCTCTGATAATACTTTTTAGCCCAAAATGCTGTTTTGACCAAGACAATTTGGAGATAGTGAAATAATGCAGTATTTTATACTGTACTCAATCAAAGTGAATCATAAGTACCAATTTGCTGAAATTCCACCTTTGTTTAAAGGCACGGTACACTCAAAAATTTGTTACAATTTTTATTTTTTTATGATATTCCTCTCTAAAAGTTATTCACAAATAATATATAAATAATTTTAAAAAAATTAAGCATTGTACAAGATATTCAATTTTGGTGCACCCAATTTGGGTTACTGTAGCCCCGTGAGTACCAAAATACAATCAAAAGCATATTCATAACTTAGTCCAAAATGATCGTAAAAAAATTCGGTCTTCATATTTCAATATGAAATGACTAGCTAGGTCTATCGATTTAAATAATAAAATTGAGATGTAAATTTTGCGTGTACCGTGCCTGTAACGAAAAATTTAAATAACGTTGAACCAAAAATAAACTAAAGATACATTTTATCATGCATTTTCAAAACTAGGATTTCTCAATCGAATTATTTTTTGAGGCCTAGCTAACATGTTTATTGGATTTTAGGTTTCCCCTATTAACAACAGTCTATCCGAACAACAAGGAAATGCTGGTGACAATAAGTAGGCCATTCATGTTGTGTCTTATTAGTTTCTGCTCTTTAGTCTGGATTGGTTAGCCGTCACTCAGCCTGTCATCGTTAGCAAAGTGCGGAACAATGAGGTTCTTTTTTCTAATTTTAACAGCACACTCATCTGAATTTGAAAATAGCGCCACAGAACCATTTTTCCAAGTATCAACAGAACCAAGTTCGGTGTTCTGAGACTCGCCCACTTTGTGAAACATTTCGTGGTCCACTTTATTTAGATATTTGAATGGTTTACAAGTTGAATTCGTTGTCATCTGGTGTTATCTGTAATTTAAATATTTCAGACCTCCAAGACCTACTTCAAACCATTAACTGAGCAGGAGTCGGATCGTATCAGAAGCGAGCTCGGTAAAACGATGTTTTTTGCGAAATCTGAGTAGGTTGCTTTGTTTTTACAATTATTATCAATAATTCAGGTGGCACTATTCCACATTTTCCCCTGAATGCGAACTATCTTCTAATGAAGCGATTGATTTGGGCAGCGTTACTGGCGATGGAAATTGTCTTTTTCGTTCTCTGAGCTGGTGGTTGTTCAATGGCAATCAGTCACATCACTCTGATCTCAGACAAAAGGTGATCTTTTGCCATTTTCTATAAAATTATTTATATTTAGATAACCGCATTTGCTACCAACTTTAGAACTGAATTTGCTGCACTGTTGGAAGAGGATGGACAAATGGAAGATCACCTACGGTTTAAACTACTTAGTATTTTACATTTCAAACTGTTTTAGCAAAATGTTCGAGGATGGTGAATGGGGTACTCAAGTTGAGTTGAGCGCTGCTGCCACTATGTTTAGGTATTAATTGTCTCAATTGCCTTCATTATCTTCTACGACAGGTGTCCCATATACACATACCATGACAGTTCTTGGAAAGTGTTTCCGCCGCTGTTTGCTGTTTGTTTTGATAAAGATACTCTGTCTTATGCTAAGGATTCTGAACCTCCTAAAAGTTATGACATAGTTACTGATGGTGCTATTTACCTCTCCAACGAAGACAACCACTATGATCCTGTTAAGGGAAAACAGTTTCAATCGAATGCGGTTCGCTTGTTTTTACTCGTTAGTTCTATTTTCTTCGTTTCAGGGTAATTTGGATCCTCCAGAGCCGGCCTATGTTTATAACGAGAATGATGGTCCAGTTTATACTCTAACTGGAGTAGTCAATCATATTGGAACAAGCATGACATGTGGTAGGCATTAAATACAGAAAATCTATCAGAAACACCCTTTCAAGTACTCCGGTTCATTTCATGTTTTAGGCCACTATAAAGCTATGGTATATGATGAACCTATAGGTGTTTGGGTTAGTTGCGATGATTCGTACGTGAATGCGGTAAGATATGCCTGATATTTGTCTCTATAATTATTACGACAGATAAGCGAGACTCAAGTGTTAGAAGAGGCTGGTAGAAATGGATATATGCTCGTTTATAAAAAGAGAACACCTGGTGATGAAATGGAGTTTACACACTCTACCGCCTACCTGAATTCTAGATAAATTACTGGATGATTGATTTCTGGACGTTTACATTTACTGTCTATTTCTGTTACTTTTGATATCATCTTAATACGTGTATTTCATATTGGGTAAATTGTTTTATATTTGTTGATATTTTATTAAACTTTGAGTAAACTTCTCGTTAATGATTAATTTGTAATATCACTGGTGAATTAATATTCAGCGTGACAGGATGAACTACAATGTAAATAAAGCTGGCATGGAGAAGGTAGATAAGGAAAAGGTGCAACAGGTACAGAAAGAGTGCTGAATTTGTTTTAAAGCAAAAGGGACTTTAAAGGTGATCGCTGAGAACACGAGTGTGAGGTATTCAGCATTCAGTGAGAAGCAAAAACGGCGGGTGGAACAGCGGCAGCAAGAGATCCGTACCGTTATTTCCGCCACTACTGAATCTCAGTGGAGGAATGCTGAAAAACAGGTGCTGCTTGTGATATTATGAATTCAAAATGCTTGATTTATATCCTGGTTATCGGCAAATTCAGAATTTGGAAGAAAAACTTTTATGGTAGTTTTTGTTCGTTCATATACATTTCATTAACAGATGAGAATTGACCACATCATCGACGTTCTTGAGCCGACAATTACAGATAGGACAAGATACTATGTCTGAAAATA
>JAQGAV010002203.1:0-16701 GCA_034691345.1 Phasmarhabditis papillosa
TTTTTTTTTTTTTGTTTGAATTAGCCATTTCTCAGCACAAGGAACTTATACAAAAATTACAAAACATAATGGTTCGGGGTCGACCTCTCGCTCCATAGTAAAGGTCCACCATTTAGCTTATTGACAATACACGGCTGACTGCACAGCCTAACCCGGCCTAGGCGGCTCGGCCTGAAATTTTGAAACCCAGGCCGGGCCGGGCCCGGCGGATAACCAGCTCTAGCTCAAGTGATACAGCCGTTCACTAACATAGTAGTCAAATACTTGAAGGTTTTTGTAGTTATTATGCTAAAACCATGGCTATCCCTGGACCGGACCTACGAGGTATTCCGCGGCTTCTCTGGAGAAGCGTTTTAGCTTCTTTTGTCAAAGGAGTCGCGGCCGAAAGAGCTACCAAATAACAGGGTAGTAAAGAAAATAGCATTTCTTACAATGTTTCCGTTTTATTTGTGTTCATATTTCTTGCCTATACAAGTGATTATGTTGAAAACACATGGTGTTCCGGCATTATACATTCAAATCATTCACAACAAACATTTAATCAGGAATTAAATTTCGTCACTTGATGTAATTTGAAATTCTTTTTATGTTAGATCTGTCCATTTTCAAACCTTTCAATCACGACAGCCGGGACTATCAGGTTATTTACAGTATTGAACTTCAATTGAACATGGTAAACAAATACTATCTCTTATTCCGATTGACAGTTAGTCTTTTATTACCAAACAAACAGCATTCAAAAGGACTCATGACACTGAAACTGTGCATATAAACAATGCTATGCATTGCAACATAGCTTCATCAAACAACTGCTATGAATTCTTACATTTTGGCTATCTTACTTCTCATAGGTAGTTTTAAGTTAAATTGTTAAAGAAACTAATTGGTCTGCTTATAACTACAATTTATCAGTAAAGTCTAAATGATTTAGACTAAATCTCTAAATTAAATGAATAAAACGGTTCTTCTGATAATATGAAAGCTTTAGCTCTAACATGCTGGTCGGTGAACGCGCAAAGAAAACCATCTATCCGTGGATGTTCTCAAAATGATTGGGTTTGTCCTAACTTACAAGATAGAAGAAATTAAAATGTTTGAAGGGAACCTACAACTACAAGGACTGCCGCTATCCCGATTACGACGACAAACAAATTGTCGAAACCACAGGAGGCATGTTTCGCTGTCGACTAATTAAAATCCAGGTTAAGGAATTCGAGTGTGGAAACGACGTCGTGCGGCACAATTGAAGGTAACACCGGAGGAATGTGGACTGCAGTCTTCGGGGATCGACCATTGTTTGGTACTTCTTGATATAGCAAGTGAAGTCAGCGAGAAGGTATGATAAACATCAATAAGATTTGTTAAGTCTAAAGAAGGGGTGAATCGAGCCGGCCCGTCAATGACACCACTTTTTAAATGTTTCAACTTTTTAAAACAAATGTCTAAATTATATCCCAATTTTAAGAACTCTAGCATTAATATTAATATATTATACATATTAGTGTATTAAATGGTATTAATAATAAAATTCATAAAAAATCGATGTGAAAATATTTCTTTTTGACGAACACCTCAAATATAGGTCCGTCACGCAATCTTGCAAATTCTGGTTTAAATAAGTTGTAGGGAAAATATACTATTTTTAGGTTTGCAAGATTTATTCCGACTGTCGCGAAATCCTGGATGAAAATGTCCAGAACTCTGATATGAGCGATTATGAATAGTAATAATGCAAGCGAATGACTTCAGAACTTCAAGAATATCACACAGCGCCCCTACTATTAAGTTGTGTAATTCTTATTTAATTTAATACTCTTGTACTCAATAAACCCATTTGTTCTAAAACTGAGTAATTTGATACATGTTATAATTGTGGCAACATGTGGCACTCATATTTAGACTTCATACCGCCAAACGTAATTTTATTGTGGAAATGACAGTATAACAATATGGTGTTAAAAACAATTACGTTGTGGTGACTTTCTTAAAAATAGACAAAACAATTTTGTTTGTTCCAAGTAAACCAACGAGTATAAAAGATCACTGAAACTATAGAAATTACACAAAATGCAATTCATTCATTCAATTCTTCTCATCGTTGGTGTGTGTATTTCCAAAAAAATATAATTAATCTAATTTTTTAGTTCTTGTTTTCCTAACAAGTGTTTTCGGAGAGCCACATGGTGATGAATCTATTGAAGAACGGAAGGTATACTTTATGAGAATAGTGCTCAGGACATTCAGTCTTGATTACACATCATACAACTTGTATATCAGTTAAAATAGATTATAGGAAATGAGTTGAATTCTTTAATTTTACTCTAGTTTTTAGAACATGAGGACCAATTTTGTCCTTCTTTTTCAGTCTGTAACTGTAGGTGTATCAGACAGCAAAAATGATCACCAACTAGGTAACCGTAGAAGGGTAAGTTTCCTATGATATATTAGTATAACAGTTATTCATTAGATATTCATGAATTACCTACCACTCTCAGCGTCCAAGGAACATTTTAGGGGTAATAATTAACTCCCTCTAAGGGTCTGGGGTATACTTTGTGGTTCTAATATTGATAAATAAAGATTATATTAATTATTTATTATTTATTATGGCTTCAAAAAACAAATTATTTTAAAGACGAGGATAAAGATTGCCGGTGCTTTTCTTCTGTAATATTGGGGTATCACCAAATCCAGTACGAGGGGTTGCAGACTTGGACCTAAACAAGTGAATTAATACTATTTAATTAAGAATATATGAACTCATGTAAAACTATACAACAAATAACTTAGTGTTAGCTAACCGTTTCGAGTGCATTGTCGAATATATTGGAATAACATTTTCCATTTCTTTTACACGCTGTTTCACAGGCACATAATTTTCCAAGACTGATTCATCGACTTTCTATAAATAAAAGTTATCTACATCAATGAAACTTTTGATTATATTTATACTGTTTTGTAAGTTCTAGCAAGCAAATATTATTGGATAAATGTTTCAACTAACAAATTCAAGGGTACTTCAGTAACAATATTTATATTTAAATCAGTTTTCCTTGAATAATATATATCCTACTTTTATTATCTTCTCCTCTGTTGGGGGTCTAGTCTTCTTCCTAGATGACCTTGGCAGTCTAGTTTCTGTTTCTCTCAACTCCTCAACTAGTTGTGCCGCTCGTTGCTTTTGATCACTTCTAGTTGGTGTACTGGCTATCGCATGAATCTATAATTATATTGTAAACTAATAAAGTTTGTATATATACCTTTTTCAGTACATTTCTCTGCCGAGAAGACCTTCGCCGATGCTCATTTAGCTCTTTTCTAAGATTCTTTTCAATTTCTAAGTTCATATCATCATGTTGTTCTAACGCTCGCAGTCTCTCGTGTAACGAATTATTTTCTCTCTGAAATGCAAAATATACTAGGCACTGGCGCACTATTTTATAAAATACGGCAATTCAATTTTAGAAAAAAAAATCGTTCAATTAAAAAAACATACCAAATGTCGTTTCAGCTCCACATTAGTCCGGGCGGTGTCGGTTCTTAGTTTTTCAATTTCTTGAACCAGTTTCGAGGTTTCACCATCTCTACTATCAGCAACACACAGATACTTGAGAAGCTCTGATTTAGGACCTATAAAACTTATTGCACTTGGTTTATATTTCAATATTTTTTAATAATAATAGTATTTTAAGCTGAACAAATGTCTCACCTGCATCTCCGTTAATTTGAGAAATTAGCCGACGATGTTGTTCTTTTTGATTTAGATAGTAACTACGAATTCTGTTAAGAGCACCGCCATTATCGCAATCCTAAAAAGAGAAATTAGCTTTTGTTTAATAAAAGTAAAATACAAAGAAAAAGTATTGCAAAAACATGGAAAACCTGCATTTGGGTTCATTGGTATAAGCTTGTGAAATCCAGTACTGTCCACTTCCATAGGTTCTTGATTATTGAGACAACGGTCGATCTCTCCATTCCATTTAGTGTAGAAAGCATGTGGAACATTATTAGTTCTATTAGATAAACCGTCCATAATTTGTATTATTTTATAGACTGAATAGTAGAAGTATTTGTTAGAAATGTTAGCTTTTTGTTAATGTGAGAAGCCTTGATAGTTATTTGCTGCGAATCGATGCTGGATTGAGCTATAACAGTGCTATTGGCGCCAAAATTAGCCTAAGCGTCTTGTTGTCAGAGACAATATGCATGTCAATGGTTATTAATGAGGTTACTGTATACACAACCATCTATAAGACAACTCGATACAACAGTAAACAAATTCATTTGGAAAGAATTAAAAATTAAACAGTTTTGGTTTTCTTGTATTTATTACAATACAAAACAATAAAACTAACATAATAAAAATTCAAACTTTTCTTCGTCCATCTGAAGGATAAACTCATACTGTAGGCTAAATAATTAGTTATCGGAAATAAATAACACGAAATTAGAAACGATTTATTAATGAAAAATAAAAATAATGAATTGTTACATATGGTAGTTATCCATTACTGTAATCGAACGTTACTTCTCAATTAGTTTCTAGGGCCAGCATAAAGACCGTGTTCCCTAAATTGTACATGAAAGAGCTTGTTTGATTCAAAATGTTTAATGGTTGTCTATTAGATTTCCGATAGTCATTTCAGATTTGCATTACTTTAACTTACTTTTGCTGAGCAATGACTTCTGCATGATGTCTCAAGCACAAATCCTGCAAAGCGACTGTTAGTTATAATCAATATGAAGATTTTTGAAAATTGTTAACGAAAACTTAATATAATTACAAAAATAAGTTTCTCAAGCTCACCCGTTGAAACTTGATTGGAATCAAATCACACATATCTGCAGCTGCTCGGCGTTCACGAATAGATGCCGACTCTGAGACTAAAATATGCTATTGTGATATTTTCATAATTGTGAAAGGTATCATATGGTATACTAACCAACTTAAGGTTAAGGTTGTTCCTATTTAGTCAGAACCTATTAAGAGAAACATATAGTTTACCTGTGAAAAGACACATACTCAGTATAAGAAAGAGTTTGAACATAATGGTTGTTGTATTAAACTTCGAACTGAACTCCCAACTCTATCACTCGTTTATATATAGTTCTTTTTTTGACTAATCGTCTTCAAGACTAAGTTCGGCGACTGCAAATTGTAGCAAACAATTATTGTCTTTACATACCATTTAGTGAGTGAGTCATCAGTGACTTTTCAACGAATTTTTGCCTTTTTTCATTAATACCTTTTCAATTGTTGTTTGTGACGAATATTCCAAAGGCCAATTCTTTTTAGTGTCTGCAAGCAAAGACCCCGCAATACTGTTTGATATGTAAAATAACTTTGCCAAAATAAGAAACAATGAAAAATCATTATCAAAAATCTAGTCCGGTATTCAAAAGAGTACTATCGATTTCCTAAATCACAAAATAATATATGTACTATTACAATATTTCTTGGATGCAGAGTTTTGGCCATTTATTCCAGAATCTTCTGAGTGAGCGTAGGCGGCTCCTTTCTAACATTATATCTACGGGGGGCACGAAACTGCATTGTAGAAAATTTATCATAAATGAAATTGATGATAAATTTTTAACACAAATCCATAAATTACCGTTCCAACCACTATAATACCCCTGCTATCTATAGACTATAGTGGTTTTATATAGGTTAACGAACTTAGACATAACTCGGCGCAAACATAACCTATTTTGAATGGGTTTCTTAGTTGAATTTGAAAAAAACACTTTTACAGTTTTATCTGATTACAAATCGGTATAAAACTAGATTACGATACTTTATCAATAAAAAGATTATTCCAGTGGAACTCTGACATATTTGGAGGGTTCTCCACTGGATTTGTGGATTATGATATGATCTAGGCTCTCTCCAGACTTGTTCTTGACGCAGACACCGCTTGCTTCACAAATCCAGAAGAGATGAGGGGCCACAAGAGTTCCATGTCCAATGCGATCTGTAAAACATGTTACATTGAAATATTGCATTGTTCGGAAGTTGCCTAATATATAATAATGTTAAGCTTACTCTAACCCTAACTTGAAGTATTCTTTCTCAAATTTCTATTAAAAATAACCCTATAACTTACGATGTCCATCTTCAATTGGGTGACCGATTGCTACCAAATAGTTTCTCTCATTGTTCTGCTTGATATAAAGACTTTCCTGCCAGTACTAAAAAGAGAAAAAGTTCGAAAGTTCATGATAATTTCAATTAACTACATTTTTCTAAGAAACGGATTGTGTAATTTTTATATTTTATTCAGTTCCGTGATATCACTTACGTTACTGGTAGCAGAGCAGAAGAAATCTGGCTCCTCGGGGCTCCATGGACAGAAAATTCTCTGCGACTTCTCAACTCTTATGTATCCAAGATCTATAAAATACATTCAGTTGTAAATTACAGAGCATTGACGATTGGTCAACATGACTAATCTGTCGGTACAGAGTATATATACTGGAGGGGTTGGCAATGCAACTACCAAAGGGAATAGGTTGAGTAAACTGAGAGCTATGAGGGGTTTTAGGTGACTAGGTAAGCTTTTACCTCTTTTTTATTAGTTATTGAATAGATTATAAAGATAAACAAGTGTAAACAGTACACTTACCATGATAGAAGAATTGATGAAGGGCTGATTCAACTTTGCTAGCATCGCCTGAAACAAAATGAATACACGTGGAAATGGCCGTACATTACTTTGTAAAAAAATTTGACGAATAAATTATAAAAAGATATAGATCTTCAATTTTCTATGTTCAGCTCTATAAATCCACCTGCGAGGCAAATCGGCTTTACACTGTCGCTAGTTTTGACGTCCGAGTCCAATACAATGAGTGCAATATCCGCAAAGTGTTTGCGAGGAGCATCCTTTTGAAGAAACTCGGAAGGATACAGTTCCTAAACAATAATGTTGTCATTCTAATTATTTAAAAGTGTTTAGTCGTATATTCATAATACATATAAATACTTTTCACCATATATTTTAGTTGAAAAATGCTCGGTTTGGAATTAGGGCTTTTCAAGACACAATTTGGCTCTCGCAATCTGCATATAACACAATAGATCATAATAGATTTTAAACCCGATTCTGATTATTAAACAAACTAACAAAAGCAATTGTTTTATTCTCCAGACTAACAGCGGTACAGTTTGCATTTGATTTGTTGCAGGACCCATAGAAACGAACGGTTGAAATATCTTTCCTGAAAAATTTGAAAAAAGTAGTTACCCTGTCTAATAAAAATATAATTATGTTTTACTAATTGGTATTAATGAGAGATTGAATGTCTGATTGTAGACTTCATTAATACAAGTTTGTTCTGTTTTGTTACCCGCTGAAGCAGTGAGCCGGTGCCAGAATATGACGCTTGCTGATCAGAACTCCAGTGCACCCACCATCGAAGCTTACCATCCAAGGTGCCTCACTACGATCGATATTTTGTCCGACTATAATTCTAGCTATAAATTGAAATGAGCGTATTGCATACCTCTGGGATTTACAGCTCCAATCCCACATTTATTTTGAAGCTGTTGTCGTTCATCGGTAGTTAACTTCAGGTTATTTGTGAATTCAGACAACGGCTTGAAATCATAGGCGAAACCCTGTGCAAACAAGGCAATCAGGACTAGGGTAATCTCCATCTTGGAGTTATTATTCCACAGTCTAAGTAAAAATGTAGGAAAAAAACTGTGAATATATATTTGCCAAAAGGCCCACCCTTTTATAGCACCATCTTCACCGCAGTAGGCAACGTTTCACAATGAGTATGACTCAATTTGAATGAAAAATTGTCTGTCTGGACACCTACATAAATTGATACGAAGTTCATTAAACCATTCTTCTAGCTATACAATAATAGAAAGGGCAACTCTTTAAAAGGTGTGTGATTAGTAAGGTAATTATTTCCAGTTACGATTCCTTTCCTGGACGATTATAAGTTTTATTGCCTTGCAATAACAAATTATACATCTCAAAATGAGAGCTAACCATATTCATAGTAAGTTCCGGAAATGGCCAAGTTTAAAAGAACAAGTGGTAACTTCAACTGAATCTACAGCAGTTCGTGTTGTAATCATCACTAACGATTGGTTAAATTTTCAAAAATGTCCTTCCGCCGTAAATAAACTACACTTATAGTTGTTAATCAGAATTTTATTTAGAAAGTGATTATTCGAGAGGTGCTCTGACATATTTAGAAGTATGTCCTTTGGATTTGTGGATTATGATATGATCTAGGCTCTCTCCAGACTTGTTCTTGACGCAGACACCGCTTGCTTGACAAATCCAGAAGAGATGAGGGGCCACAAGGGTGCCTTGACCGATTTGCACTAAAACATATTATTTATACTTTTTAGGTGATTAATTAGGTTACCGTAATTACTGAATAAAGTGATACTTACAATGTACAGCTGAAGTAGGGCTAGATAGAGCGACCAAATAGCTTTTAGTTCCCTTTTGTTTCGCGTATACACTTTCAACACTGGACTGGAATAAATTTTTCAACAATTTAAATGAGCCATTTTATACTACCTAAAATTTCCTTTACAGTGATAGTATATTTGCTATTATTTATGTTAACTTACAAAAAGAGTAGAAGCGCAGAAGTAATCTGGCTCTTGTGGGTTCCATATGCAGTCAACTCTCTTCAAATCTTTTCTCACAATGCTGTCTTCTACAGAAACATACGTTTGTTTAGAAATTTGTTAATACTTACTTTCGTAAAAAAATTGATCAACTTTGGCTTGTTTTTTGGTTGCATCACCGGAAATAAATAATGTCTTGAAGTTTCTGTTTACAATTTAGGTTATAAATATCATAATATAAGTAAAGCTACAGTTATAATCGTTGTTCTGAATGGTTTTTAAGAGTCAAGTATAGTCTGTCTCAAGACCTAGGTTTCCAGCGCGGTAGGAAAGCAGCCGCGGGCGTGAAAAAAATAAAATAGTTTTAGATTCACTAAAATAATTGAAATGCAGTTTTTTAAATTAATTTATGTAAATTTTAGCAAAATTTTAGAACATCATACCGGCCATACAGATAGGCTTCACTTCAGGGATATCAAATCCTTTTTCCAGAACAAGAAGGGCAATATCAGCTTTGTGTTTGCGGGGATCACCTTTTTGAAGAAAATCCGACGGGTAGATTTCCTAAACGAATAAATTATTTTATTTTATTGAAACAAATTCAAGAAGTAGTTTTAACTCCAAATTTTCCAATACAACACCATGTAATATTACTTTTCATTCTAAACTAACCAAGGCGATAGATCTCTTTTCAAGAGGATTGGTTGCAGAAGTCACGGTTGTCACATTATTTCTAAAATAACTCAATGCTGTTATTTGACTTTAAATATAATGTAATCTCAAGTATACTAAAATTTTAGCTGTGGTGTCTTTGAAGTAATTTAAATTCTTGAATTAGTTGTCTTACCCGTGGAAACAATGAGCAGGTGCCAGTATATGTCGTCTACTAATGAGAGCTCCGATGCAGCCACCAGCGAGGGTAACCATCCAGTGTTCTAAAAAATAGAGAAATAAAATATATATATTAAAATAATTACTGACTTCCTTCTTTCTGAGGGCCATCTCCACACTGCTTATCCAGATTGTCTCGTTCTTCGGCAGTCAAACGCAAGGTATCAGTGAAATCAGCCAGTGGCTTGAAGTCTAGTGCAAACGTTGACACGAGTAAAGTAATCAAGATCAATACTCTCATTTTATTGATATTATTTTACAGAAGGAATGTAACTGTAGAAAAACTAAAACATATGTCTGTATTAGGATATCAGCCCTTTTATACAATTCTCGCCTTCATATGCTACGTTGCACAGCAGATTGAATTTGTTTTTTTAGTATGTTCACCTATAGAATTTGAAACAAAATTCAAAAGATTATTGGAAAATCATAGGCACACTTCGGATTAATGGCAAATCTTTAGCAATTTTCAGTGGGACCAATCGGAAACAACTATCGTATTTGTGTATACATTCGAACAACAAAACTATTTATTTCAAAAATAACTAGGTTAAGCAACAGTAGTCAAATTATTTGTGAGCACGTCGTCAGCAACTTCGACGGTTTGATTGTTAGGCATCTGAAAGCTATCTGTTTAACAAGCAGTATTCGAAAAAAGTTCAAAAAAAAAATCTATATATATTGACGAGAACCGCCGGTAATAAAAAGTAACATAGAATAAGAATCATTGTGCGAACCTTAGTTATTGATAGAATTTCCATTACCAAGTCGTTTTCTCCTGAACCTTCTCCCGATCCTTCTCCGGATCCTTCCTGTTCACCAGAACCTTCAATGGTCACATCATCTGTACCTAATCCTTCAACAACAAGCATTCCAGAGCCTTCCAAGATATTAGGAATCACGGAACTAGCCTCTGCCTAAAGTAATGTATGCCACAGTCGGAGTCACTGGAAACATAAATAAGTAAAATAGGACTATTAGCATTTTCAGCTTAAGGTAGGACATACCGTCTCTGTTTCTGTAACGTTATCTTTGTGGGGGACCTGTGTTTCGTCATTGGTAAAATCAATAAATGCCACTGTTGAAGACACCTAAATGTTGTACTGTTTTGGATACCGAAACTTCTATAGAAACATACTGTAGTCCTTTCATTGATATCTTCTGATTTATGTGTGGCTGAAATTGGAGTTTCAGTCTCTTGAACAAGTTCAGTAACATCAGCGGTAGTCTGGAATAATATAAAGGATTCTATTAATGTGTTATTTTCCAACCGTCTCATTAACTGTTACTTCATTTAGAATGGCTGTCGTGGGTTCATTCTATAATATATATTTATATAACTAGAAGAACTATAAACACACCTCGCCACCCCAAAAGAAATTCCAGGCGGTAGAAATACTCTAAAATAAGTTATTGATAGAGTTTTCAATTTAAACACTAACGCTGCCTATCATAGTGAAAAATGACCAAATTGTGCTCCAGAACCCTGGTCCTTCCTCTTCTTTTACTGCCGATGCCTGAAGGAGTTAATAGAAAAATGTTAAAAATTTATTAGTTACCTCAGCTGGTACAAGTTCTAGGCCTGGTGTTACCTCGTTGTTGAGAACAGTCTCACTTGCATCATCAGAACGCTTTATTCTAAGACTTCTGAGCTAAAACTTAATAGGATAAATATAATCCAAATTATGGAAAATTAAAAGTCAAATAGTAAGACTTCTTTCAATTATGATTTGATTTTGCTTTATTTCGGAACTCACCTTTTCTTCTTTACACACGGCGGTACAGTTATCTACTTCATCAAGATCCCCATAAATATGTGGAGGCAGAGCTTTTTCTTCTGGTGTGGGCATGGCTACTGAACATAAAAAATAGAAAATTATGAAATATTAAAGTTGTAATAATAAGAATGTTATTGTACCTGCAGAGGCAATGAATACAAATGCAATAAGAAGTTTCATATCGAAGTAGAGTGATCAGCAATGTTGCAGACTTTTTTATATATTAATTACTAGTGTTTTGAAACGCCAACGCGAGAATGACAGCAGTCCGAAAGACATATCATACTAGCATAATTAAAAGTTATGATTCTTCTATTAATTACGTGTATGAATCTGTTTAACAAAACTCTATAGAAGTTCAATCTTCATGAAATAGCTTAAATTCTTCCTAATTCAAAATTGAATTGGTTATTGTGGATTACATTTTACCGTGCCTGTGCATGAGTATTGTCTAGGCGTCATACCTAAACAACTGGATAAATCAATCACAGAAGTTAAGAAACATCTAAAGTATGAAGTTTCAGTTACCAGTAATAATTCCTACGTGACCAGCAAGAGTGGTTCCTTTGAACAGAATCTTTCCATTCTTGATGAAGTTCAAATTGACTGTAACCTTTTTCAAGGAATCAGTCAGGCCCCAACTCTGTGTGGTAATATTCCACATGAAGTTTCATCATAACTATTAGATACCGATTTCTATTTTGTTGTTTGTCATAGACTATCTTTTCGTTCGTCCGTTACCATAAAGTTCATTCAAATCTATAGTTTTATTGCCTTTTACCCACATATTGGGCCCGGCCCGGCCCGCTGGAGGGTCTGATCTAAACAGACTGTAGTATTAAGTTGCAGCAGTTAACGATAAGTTTATTGAAAGCTCTTATTTATTTCAAATAAAGTTAATATTCTCAATTTGTTAATTTGTTTTGGCTATTTTTGTCTATTACTTCTTCTTATATTTGGTATTCCACCGTATACAATATAGTGTTAACAACTTTATTATAATGTTTTTCACAATAATTCTAATTCAATTGGTTTATTACTTCTCCATCTGAACAACGAGCACCATTCTTAAAAATATTATCATTTTTCTAATACTTTCTCTATTTCACCTTTTCTATTTCAGTTTCTTCTGTATTTGCAAAGTTTAGAGGAGGGATTGGTGTCTGAAAATGTAAAGTATTAATTAACTAATATTTAAAGCCATTGTTTATACCAGAAGACATATAGATTTTATTGGAAACTTATTTTGTTAGTTAAACTTACTCCATTGTTTGACAAGATATCCGTATCATCATCATAATCTTCTTCGTATTCCGAAATTCTTTTTATATCTGGTTTCTAAATAAAAGAGTCTAATTTAACTATAAATTAATGAAATAGACTTTTTCACTGTTTCTTTGTAAGATAGTTTATATTCAACAAAAATTTTCGGATAAGTTAAGTTAATACGTTATATATATATATATATATATATATATATATATATACTTGTTAAGTTACCTGTCTGAATCTAACATTAGATTCCAAATAACGGGATGGATATACATCATTACCATGAATAACTAAAAGTAATTCGTATATATCAACTTTTAACAAATCTAAATTGTTCTTCAAGGGAATTAACGGCACTAAAGTATAAACTTCTTCTTTCAAAGAAAATTACCTGTCAGAGATACGATGAACAGGAAAAGTAAGACAAAAGTTTTCGTCATTTTTCGAATACGACGTCTAGCGTACAATATGTAACATATTGTTAAAAAAAACTTCTCGCATTATGAGCTGTCTTATTGCATAGACAATCATCGATTGTCTCCATTCTATTCTATAATATTATAGAACTACGTATATAAAAAGCAAAATGTATTAGAAGTTAACAAACAAGGATATTTATTTGTTGTCAAAAGCATATTTAGTTTAATGTTGAAAATCATTATATTCTGCTCATTGAGGTGTTGGCTACATTTCATGGGAACCGCACCATCTGGGCTGATGTAATTCTGCAAGCTTTCTTTATAAGAATTAATACTATTGCCAACTAAAGATAGGCTGTACCAAAGTTAAAAACGTACATGCAACAGTGAAGTTTATTTTTATTGGATTCGGATCTGTGGTATTGGTGAAACAAGGTTGTATTGGATCAGAATAAGCTTGAATAATTAAATTTTCTCCAAGTTATTGTCTATTTTGCTGGGTGACAATTGCCATCAATACGTCAATTTTATTAATAATAAACCAAAAAAAGGTGGTATGACTTTTCTGCGCCAGTGCTCGGCTTTGACTAATTTTGGGCCCAAATAGTATTTGTTATGAGATCAATTGTAGCAACAATGAAAAACTGTTTTAGCTTTGACACGCAAGCCTAGCTTCTACATATACAGAGAGCTTTGGGCTGAAAAATCGTAGCACCTCATAACTTGAGTCATTTTATCATCAAAATAAGCTTTTCTTAACAGATAAGTAGGTTAATATGCCAACTTACAGATCGAACTATCAAATGGAATTTACTTTTTCGTCCTGAAACGGTAGACAGGATGTTTATTCATACACAAAAAATAACCAAATCCATTTTTTTACAAATAAAGTATACATGCAACTACATCTTTTATTAAGAAGTCATAAATCAATTTTCCTTCACACCATTATCAATAAGAAATCAATGATAAAACCTAATTTGTAGCATGCTGAGAATCAAACTAAAAACGAAACAAAGAACCGAGTTTGCTCTGAGAAAGGAATAGAAACGGCCTAATCGGGCATAATGTTGTTGGGGATTAGGGTTGGCAGTTGTTGTATTAAAGAATGTGAAGGGCGATAAGAAAGAATTGGAAAACGAATTCAGACGGTGTGAAGCATCATGAACGCACTGTTGCTTGCCTTTTGGGCTATTCTGCTGGTTAGTTCTATCGAAAAACAGCCATCATTACAGCTTTACTGTATTTCAAATAATTTCTTTCTATTTAACAGTAACATCACAATATTTGTCAATTTTTGAACACCGCTATTGGAACATTCAGCTCACAACATTCTCGAAATATGAAAAATATTTTAAACGCTGAATAAATTGTTGCTTGTATAAATATTTTTTCAGCCGGCAGTTGCTTTTGCCAAACATGTGGAGCCACCACCAGGTGAATACTCACCTCATTGTACAATTGGAGATGATACTGTGAAATTCAACCCTGCCGACTCGTACGCTGTTAGTGTTGAGACCTAATTGAAAGAATAATGCATTTGTATTGCAGGTTCCATGGTTTGATGTTGATCTCGATGCACCCGCTAAGGAACGTTTCCGTCATGTTGTCAGACCATACAAGAACGAAATCCAAGCAGTCTTTGATGTTCTACAGGCGAGTAGCTTCCTCAACAAACAAACAAATCGCGCTTTAGTCTTTTATTAATATAGAAAAGTAGTTTATTATTATCCTATTTTCTTGTTTCATGAACCTTACCTTTAGGATTTCTTTACAATTATTCCTGGAATTCCCGTTTGGGAGATTGTTGGAGAACTTATGGCCAAGGCTTTCTACAGTGGGAAAATCATGCAACCTTATATGGATGAAGTGCAGGTATGTCTGCTAAGAAAAAGCTTATACCAAATGACATATTTCAAATAAAATATTGTGTAATAACGATTTCCATAGATAGCTATTCAAACTATGATGCCACAATAAAATGAATTCCAACTGTTTTCCTTACAGTCTACCCTTCCAGGGAATCGCCGACGAGATTGGTGTTAACCTTGGACAACTTGCTTTCCTTAATATTTTCTATGAAATGTCCCGTTTCTGTACATCTATTGTAGCTCAGACAGAAGGCAACCAGGACTTGTACCATGCTAGGTAAATAATAAACAATGAACACATATAAATTAACCAATTACTTTATAGAAACCTCGATTTCGGACAATTCTTCATGTGGAACATTACCACACAGAGTTGGGGCCTGACTGATTCCTTAAAAAAGGTTACAGTCAATTTGAACTTCATCAAGAATGGAAAGATCTTGTTCAAAGGAACGACTCTTGCTGGTCACGTAGGAATTATTACTGGTAAGTCAAACTTCATACTTTAGATGTTTCTTAACTTCTGTGATTGATTTATCCAGCTATTTAGGTATGATGCCTGGACAATTCTCTCTCTCTATGAACGCCAAGGTAGAGCCCGATATCAAGAATGTCATTCAATGGGCCGCTGGTAACCGACCCGATATCAGATACGTCATGTATTTCGAGAGAGAACTCTTCGAACAGTGTTCCGACTTCGAGGTAACTAAAGTTAAACATTGGGTTTATCTTCTATTTGAAAGTATATGAACAAAACATGAATCTTATAAACATTTATGATCCCCATAACTAAAACAGGAATCATCTAGTTAGAACTGGGGTTCTCAGTTCGCATGACATAAGCAGACAGCCTAATTGATAAAGGACCCGTCGCGCAGTCTGTCTAAGCGTAAGCTCGCAGGTTCGAGTCCTACATAAGATTTGTCTTTGAGAACCGTTTCTCTATCATTGGTATATCAACAAAAGATTTGTTTTCAAACTAGAATGGTATTTGACTTTAGTGTGCTCGTAACATGATTGCTACCGCTCCATTCCTCTCCGGTGCTTACTTCATTCTCGGTGGAAACAAACCAGGTACTGCTGTCGGCATGCACGTATTTTATACGGTTACTTTTAGGACAGGGCTCAGTTATTGTGAGAAATGTTACTTCTGTTCAGTTTGAGCGTAAATTGTACGATGCTGACAATGATTGGTTCCTTCTTCAAACCAACTATGACCCTGATAGGGTAATTTATCTTATTTATAATATAATTTTGAGAATACAATCATTTTAACGATCAGTATATGAATAAAAAACATGATTGTTATATTCCAGGAACCTCTTTTCATCGACGATCGTCGTGATCCAGGAAATGCCTGTATGAAGCAAATGGGACAAAATGGAACATCTGTTGAGGGGCTCTGGAGGGTAAGGGAGTTTATTAATTTGAGAAAATAATACTAGTTTGCATCTTATACTAATACAATTGTTTCTTTTAGGTGTTAAAGTCTAAGCCAACTCTTAATAAGACCACTGTACACACTGTCATCATGTCCGTAACTAAGAACATTTACATGTCATTTGTTCAGTATTGTCCCAATCCATGCTGGGGCTGGTAATTGTACATCTTAAAGAGTAATTAATAAAGCTGTATATTAATATTGTTCAATCAAGAACTGGTGATTATGTAATTACCGTACTTCCAGAAAACATAGATGGTGAAAACAAAATTATTCTGAACTGAACAGTTTGCAATCCTCTTCAAAATGGTTTCGTTTTTGACGGTTCTGTTTTTTGCGACTCCCGTAACTATAGTCGACGGATTTTTCGCTTGCAAACGGAAACGGTAGACAACCCCATATGTACGGAAAATTACGCTCAATTGCG